>JAXIVJ010013683.1:35000-36517 GCA_036785665.1 Chirona hameri
ATTCCCAGAGGATGATAGGTGGTGCAGAGAAAGGAGGGTGAGGGAGGAAGGATAAGAGGGAGGAGGAGCAGGACGTGCCTCAGAAGTCACTCTCAGTTAGACGGGAGATCTCCTCTAGAGATCCCGGGGCGCCCGCAGTCGAGACATAAGCAAGGATATCCGCGTAATTCGCCATCGGTGCCGGTCGATGTAAGCTCAGAAAGTTGCCGCGGCGGAGCCCCAGGTTTGTGGGCCCGGATGGAAGTCATAGGTCCGGCGGAGCCCCAGGTTTGTGGGCCCCGGGACAATATAGGTATTGGGGCTTCTCCCCGGACAGATAGGATAAGCCGGGCAGTAGAGCGGTGTCGGTGTTTCACATAAGTCCTATGGATAAACTAGCTCCCTTTTAAAGTAGGAACCGAACTGTTTGTGTTAAAAACATATATTCTGGTGTCCCACGCAGCAATGCGGTCGTTCAGCGGAGTGCTAAGAGGATTTATTGATGAGGACATTTATCCTACCTGGGAGATAATCATCCAGCTGGCATCCGGCACTACTGGGAGGGAATTTTGGGGTGCACAAATCACTATGGGGCGTATGAAAGCGGAATGTCTGTAGCTGAGAGAGTGGCAGTGAGGATGACGAAGGATAATTCTTAGGCTAAGGACCCAGTAGTGTGGTGTAAACTCAGCCAGGACAGCCGGACGGATCATCACTCGAGGCAAAACAAAAATTAGGCAGCGCTGGCATACAAATGGGCGATTAGGTTTGGAGTTAAGCAGGTGTTAAATGGGGATGGGTAACTGGGCGGATGACCTAACTTACGACCCGACTTAAGGTTTTAAAGAAAAATCGGCATCACGGAAGTTGGCAATGGGTGACCAGGGCGTCACACCCGACGCTAATCCTATAACCTCCCCGTTGTATCGTCCTCACCCTCATGGGCGAGAGCCTGCCTGCCGTCCTCGAGCAGTGCAATGACATGTGGTTGAACCATCCAATACGATGTACCAGGATGATCAGCCGCTCAAAATTAAAAGCATCTACCATCATCCAGATGTTTTGTACACGGAAGAGGACCGCGTACATTTGTCTACATTACTACATCTGTCTCTACATCTACGTCACCATCTACACCTCTACATCAGTTTCTACATCTCTCATCACTTCTAGTGGACCTGGACCTACGAGCCTGTCAGGTCACTGCAGGTCGAGCTGGCAATAGACAAGAGGGATCTGCATTTCCCATTACGGCCGGAGGGGAGGATGTATCTCTCTTTTCTCTCTTTCCCCTACCCTCCTTTACCCCTACCGCTTCTTCTTCCTCCTTCTCCATTCCCCTCACCCTACAATGTATCCCTCCATTGATATTCCACTCTGCAACGTACCTCTCGCTCCACACGCAAGAGTGGAACGGAACCCGGTGCAGTTCCCTATACTCTATCTTACCCTCCCACTCTATCTACCCCTATGACCCCCCTGTCATTCCCCAACGCTACATACATATTATTGCATCATCTATATTTTATCCCTGTGAA
>JAXIVJ010013684.1:7500-36516 GCA_036785665.1 Chirona hameri
GTAAAGATGTATATATGTATATATGTATATATGTATATATGTATATATGTATATATATGTATATATGTATATATGTATATATGTATATATGTATATATGTATATATGTATATATGTATATAGGTATATACGTATATATGTATATATGTATATATGTATATATGATATATGTAGATATGATATATGTATATATGATATATGTATATATGTATATATGTATGTAGGTATATATGTATATATGTATATATGTATATGTGTACATATGTATATATGTATCACAGCACAGCATTACATAACATTACATTACAAATTACATTACACATTACAATACACATTACATTACATATTAAATTACGCATTACATTACACATTACATTACACATTACATTACACATTACATTACACATTACATTACACATTACATTACACATTACATTACACATTACATTACACATTACATTACATGATGTTAGTATCACATCTGTGCTCTGCCCCCGCCGAGTCGAACTTGGCCCGCGGCCGGACACGGAGGGGGCGGGGATGCACCAGAATCCGCCGAGTCGAGCTATGCCGCTATGCGGCTTGTGAGCCGGCTGGTGGGCTAGCTGAACTAAGCTGAACTGTGCCGCTTCCAATGGGCAGAGGTTAACGCTGGTGCCCGCTGACCGCAGATATACTGCTGGCGGCCTGTTTCGCCACCGGCGCCGGACCTGCTCGCCGAGCCGGGCCTGCCAGCGGCCTGTCTCGCCACCGGCGCCGGACCTGCTCGCCGAGCGGAGGCTGCGCGACGCCTCCACAGTGGAGCGGCAGCAGTGGTGCCGCGAGGACCCCCGCCACCGCCGCCGCCGCCAACGCCCCCGCTGCCGCCACCACCGCCGCCGCCGCCACCGCCCCCGCTGCCGCCACCGCCGCCGCCACCGCCGCCGCCGCCCAGTGTCTACCAGTGTTGCTCAGAGCCGCCTGTTGGCAGCGAAAGTCCGGGCCGCTGTTCGCTGGCTGGCCGGGAGAGCGAAGTGGTCACGTGATCTGGCGAACGTAGTTCGACCATGGTGTGAATGAAAGTCTAGTGTGTTGGGCAGCGCTGATGTTGTCGTATGACCAGCGTACAGCTTGGAACGAACGAACGAAACAAGCGTGAAACAAGCGTGGAACAAGCGTGGAACGAACGAAGCCAAGTCGCCTCCGACTGAGTGTGCCGCGGTGACCGAGCTGTCGCGAGCATGGAGCACAGGAGGTTGCAACTAACGCCTGTGGTGGTGATTGTGCTGCTGTTTCACCGAACACATCTGTCTACAGGTAAGCTTAAGTTGCGGCAAGGGCAATGTGCAAATTGAAACCTATGTCAGTTGGCCCCAAACGGCTTAACAGCCTCACCGAGATGTCCAATTGCAAGTATCATTTCTCATGGTTGATGTGGTGCTTTCAACCGAGACAAAACTGTCGAGATTACTCAGATCAACGAATCGTTCGGGATCGATGAGAATCATAGCCGGGTCGCAATTAACAATGACAGGTTTTGGGAAAGACCATGCATACAATGCGCTCCCCATTTTGCATCACAGATATCTTTAATAAAACGTGCTTTATTTTTCAGTCGAAATTGGGCACATTTAGCCAGACCGAATAAGGCAGACAAAATGAACATTCGCTCACTTGACTTTGTTTCGGTGATTTCGAACAAACACAAAGTTTGGAAAATATGTATCTAGTCATGAGAACGTACCAACGGTAGACGAAAATTTGAGCCACGCTCGTCAAACTTTAACACGCGCACTGCAGGGGGTTGATTTCCACCCCCTTAGCTTTTGTGTTGTTGCAGACAGCGATAAAAACTAAACGGCGGCGCGCAGCGCCGCCGTTTAGGGCATCAATTGCGCACACTTTGAAAAAATATAACCTCGGGTCATCTCAGGTCAGGTCACCAGACCCCACCTCCAAAAAAAAATCTTCAGATGGGCCAAAGCCAGAGTTTCTCACCGATACACAAATGCTTCCTATTTCAAGGATATGCATGATGTTAGCCCAATTACTTCTGGATCATGTTATTATAAGATATTCTTGATGATCCAGATGTACGTTTTGTTCAGTGACCCCTATGGGGTTATTTGAGGTCATCCGAGGTCACCATCACTTTGTTTGTCAATAACTCCCGACATAATGAAGATATAGAAGTATAACTGACAGCAATGTGTTGTCTCGTCGAGACGCGTCTTCCCATATGCAACATGCTCTACTTGGGTCACCACTTGGCCTTGACCTGAGGTCAAATTTTAAGTTGACCTAACAAGGTAACGATGTACTTTATTCAAAGCGGTTTGACAAGATGAACACAATGGCGTAAACAGTGTTCCGTTATCTTTATTTAGTAAAAAGTTAATAGCGAAAAACGATTTGGCAAAAAAGCAACATTTTTCCTCTTTTGACCTCTGGAGCTTCAAATATTGATCTGAAATCAAATTTAAGGACATCAGGTCGATATAAAATGTCACTGGCGGGCGATTTATGTTTTCGTTGGTTTCTAACCAGCATAGTTTCCGTGATATATGGGAATTTCTGGAGCAAAGTCCTAAAACAAGAAAAAACTGGCAAATTTGACCTTGGATGACCTCTGGTGACCTCAATTTTGACCTGACCTAAAACAAATACAAAAATACTTTCGATAGAACTGGTATCAAGCTATCAAATGCCGTTTTTCGCTTGTCGCTACGTAGCGTAGTTTTCGAGATCTAACAGGGGGTGCGGAAATCAACCCCCCTGCAGTTCTTGTTCGGTGCAAATCCGGTTTGACCCGGGTTTGCACCCGGAAAAAATGTTGCTTTTTTGCAAAATCGTTTTTCGCTATTAACTTTTACTAAATAAAGATAACTGAACACTGTTTACGCCATTGTGTTCATCTTGTCAAACCGCTTTTGCAGTGCGCGGGTTAAAGTGAAATATTCACATTTTCCTTCAAAAATGGAGTTATTACTTGAAATCGACAGACGAGACCAAAATATATTGTAAATTGATCACATTTTGCATTTAAACATTCCTACCGAAATATATTTCAAGTTATTAAATGTATAAGCGTTCCACGCTATAACGGTCAGTACTCAGCAAGAACTTGCAAACGAATTCACTGTCCGCGCTAAAATTAGCCTGCCTACGCATTGTTATTTATCTTGAAGGTATGTAATATGTTTCCTGCACTCTATCTTTTGCGAATATGTACCAAACTTTTTTGTATGAGCAATCAACAAGCATTTGAAAAAGTGCATTGCAATCGGCAGTTTAGGTTGGCCCCGGACGGCGACCCATTTAGTGTTCTCGACTCATTTTTTTGTGCAAATAAATTGGATGTTTTCTCATGAGTTTCCAACATACAGGTATTAAATACATCACAATGCACAAATGAAACACTTACTTGAACCATTTCCTCATAATCAATCAATAAACATTTCAGAAAACCGTTATGCACTCGGCGGATTAACTTGGCCCCCTACGACGACGTATTTAGTGTATGCGATTTGTTGAGAGGTAATTCAACAAGAGGTATTCAACGTTGAACAGATTGAAACCAAAGCGACAAATATGTCGCGCTTCCAATAGTGAAGGGAAAACACCCGATCATGAACTCCTAAAGAAGTGTATGTACTTGTTTTTATCACGAAAATATGCAGTTCAACTTGAATTGCGCGATTGCATTTGAAAGTCCAGGACTCACTCGGCAAGCCACGCCCAGAAAAAGTTTGTTACTGAAGTTTCCTTTGAAAGGCATTTGTTTCTGAATTCACAAAAATAGCATATCTGTAAAACAGTGTTTCAGACAAGTTTCATGAAACTATAACCTCCGAGAAGACAACCACTTTCCAGAAATGACAACGTCGCGAAATACAAGATGGCTAAATTGATAGTGATGACATCCGGTGCTATGCATAGGTCCAGCTCTCTTGTAAGTTGTATGGGATGAATAACAAATAGTAATTCGGCCAATGCATCAGCTTTCGAGACAAAGAGATGAAATAAAGTCGCTTGTCGTGCTGGAACTGCAAATTCAAAGCGCAGTCAACCCTAAAACAACACATCTGTCTGTTATGAAGGGACAGCTGCGACTCAGGGCTGCGTTCGGATGAGCTGGAGAAACAAATGACCTCTAATTTTGGCACATAATTTAGACAATCACGCCAGCAGCCTATGTCGCATTATGTAGTAAAACCAACATAAGCAACACATGTCTGTTTTAATGCGCAAAACGAAATGATGATGAAAGCATATAGCCATTAGA
This sequence comes from Chirona hameri, assembly GCA_036785665.1. Taxonomy (NCBI): domain Eukaryota; kingdom Metazoa; phylum Arthropoda; class Thecostraca; order Balanomorpha; family Balanidae; genus Chirona; species Chirona hameri. The sequence continues at coordinate 11,764 of JAXIVJ010013684.1, forward strand.
AAATGTTCCCCGTCCATTATATCTGCAAATAAATTGTTATTACTTGCCAATTGCTTTGTATCTAATGGCATCTGGACTGATTCATGATAATAGAATGCTGATGGTATTGACAATATGCTTGAAAGAAATAAACATTGATACTAGGAGTTGTGCCTGCTACCTACTCCCTTGATTATGCCCAATATATTATATATACCTAAACGTTTTGCTACTTTCATTTATTATGCGTTTCTCGAGTTTTTAGTCAATTAAATATGCAATTCATCCATTGCAAAGCATACACTTGCACACTTACATTTGGGAGGCAAGTTGAAGCCGAAAATTAATCGAAGTCCGACTCCGATATAAGAGCGCTGTTATGAGGGTCAGGCCAGAAATAGCGAAAACCTTGATATGATCGTAGGTATAGTTTTATTCGCAATCAATGACAACATTCAATGCAAGTTCCTAAACAAACAAACGTTTCGTCAAACAAGGTGTCTTCGTCAGTGTAAATTATCAATATTTAAATTCTAAAGACATTAGACATTAGACACAAGGACATTAATACAAAGTCAAGCAATCACAATCAGCTTCAGGTAAACTCTGAAGCCTGAAGCTGAGTTTGCCTGAAGCTGATTGTGATTGCTTGACTTTGTATTAATGTATTTGTGTCTAATGTCTAATGTTTTTATAATTTAAATATTGATAATTTACACTGACGAAGACACCCTGTTTGTCGAAACGTCTGTTTGTTTAGGAACTTGCATTGAATGCTGTCATTGATTGCGAATAAAACTAGCATGTCTGATACATTACGATCGTAGGTATATTGTATATACTATCCCGACACACCCAAGTACGACTTTGAGAACCTAAACGTTCCTGTTCGTAATTTTCTTGAAAGGTATTGTTTATCAATACTAAATTATGTTCTGATTCTAGTTTCCCATCTGTGAATGCTATTTCATTTTTGTTCAGCAGCAATCGTTAGCAAAACAAAATGATGCTATATTAGAGCCACATCTTCAAAAATGTTCATGCAGTTAGGTAGGTACTTACTATTGTATCTGCAAAGTTGTTTAATTTCAAGACCTTTGGGATTTAACTTAGAGGTAACTGTTATGTTCCAAATAAATATTTTGTAACACATAAATGGCAGCGTTTATATTTTAGGCCGAATAAGACCAGATTCAAATCTCCTTCAAAAATTACGCAGCTCTGAAGCCGGCACGGGAGATGCAGTATTGTGAACTGTCCATACATTGTATTGAACGTCATAGGCTCATTCCACTCAGGTGTGGCTATTACAGAACCAGTGTCAAAAAGGTAAAGAAATGTAGGTCAAACGGTCACATACACTCCGATACACACCCACACGTCCAAACACATACACACTCTCACGTAAGTGTCGTCAAGAAGCAGGCGCCGCTATCGGTGAGCAATTTGCCGCTGCAGTACATGCTTACGCAACTCCTTCTTGAACTGCGGTAGGTTCGAATCCCGTAAGTGCGGTGGTAACATGTACAACTAGTCACTGCATTACAATACCTGCTTACAACTGTATAAGATTTTGTTACGCGCAAATCCCGCAAATATTGAAGAAGGAGAAAATATGAAATACCCCTATTAGTGTCGGGGGGGGGACTAAAACGGCCCCCCTAAGGTTTTGTCCGCTCCTGTTCCCAAACGAGTAAAGATACAGCCATCAAACTTTTGGACTTTTCCTAAATATTCATTGGGCACTTTTCTGCAAAATTTCAACATTTTCTGCTCACTAGGGACGGCTCCAGGCGTATTTTTTTTTGTGGGCGTGTTTTGGTTTTCAGCGTGATCGGCTTTCAAAAGGCATCAATTTCCATTATCTAACCGTTGTAGATACGAGCCTACTACTTTCACACCTTTCCTTACCGCTTTTTTGTAGACATGTTCAACTTTTTTTATTGCGCATGGGCGCCTTCAGGGACGTATTTTGGGAGGCATTTTGGGTCACTGGTATTTCATCCAAATCTAAAAGATTAGAATCTTGAACTCAGTGAGCCTTCTTATCTGTTCTTTGCACACCTTGTGTGTTTTTTTATGTTTTTGGGTTTCTCACAGGCGACTCCAGGAACGGGTTTTGTGAGCATGTGTACACATACATTGTGTTTAGTAACACACAACGTTATTTCGCGGTAGACTATCTCGTGTAATATCATCTGCATGGATCACAATTGTATTTCGTGGCAAAGGTGGTGCCAGGGGTGGGACGCAAGCGCATGGCCTAATGTTATGGGCGGCTCCAGGGATGAAATTAGGATGAGTTGTGGACCCACGACATGTAACTACATAGCAAAAGATATCAACTTAAAAATTGGTCACCTGTTTTAGCAATACCTTGCACACATTTCGTTTTTTTTTATTTTGGGTTTTCAAGGGCGACTCCAGAGACGGATTTTGGGGGCATATGTTTGACTCCGTTCACACCCATTGTGTTTAGTGCCCCTGAACGTTATTTTGCAGTGGGTAATTTCATGCAATATCATCTGCATGTATCACAATTTCATTTTGAGTCATAGGCGGTCCCAGGAATGAAATTAGGGGGAATTGTGGACCCATGGCGTGACACTACATAGCAAAATATATCAATAAGCAAAGATAAAGATAACAAAAGACGGCTCAAATCCCCTCCCCTTCCCCTCCTGAGCACGCCACTGCACAAGTGATAAACTGTCATAATTTACTTTATCATGCATACACATATAATTATAAGCATCTAAAACATAAATCAAAACGGCAAAAATGGTATAGTGACATCTTTAGATACCCCCCCCCCCCACACACACACACACACACACCACCTCCCCTTGGGAATTGCCTGAGGACGCCATTGGGTTAATTTCCCCAAACTTTGAATAGGAGTATATATTAGAGCATACAGTTAGGTGGCGAAATTCAACAACATGAAAAAATTGCGTTCAAACAACGTCTCAGGGCAAAGAATCTAAAAATGTATATTTTCCCCATTGTTTTGCTACCTGTGACAACATTTTACCATGATAACATTTTGCATATTTATGAAAATAGGAATGTAGGTCATGCTCCAAGGAATCAAATTCCTCTTTCCCGGAGAGAATCGGTCCAGAGGTTTCCGAGATACGAAGGGGCCGAATAGCCTCCCCCGACAGATTCGTATCTTTTTTAGCCCGACAGTAATAGGGTTAAAGGGAAAATAGTTCACATTTAAAGGGAATGTTTCACCTTTGTATTGGTTTTTAACTGAGATAGCTATTATCTTTGGCCGTCATTGAAATGTCTAAATTATTCAGGTAATTTTCCCCAAAACTTATCCGTTTGCAATTTAATTTCAAATTTGCAAAATGGGGTCTATAGTAGGGCCGCCGCTGATTGGCTGATAGCCACTTCAAGATTGTTGGTCCCGGAAGTCAGACGACCTGTATTTTTCGAACCTTGGCGAGTACGATGTAAACAACGGCCAACGCTATAGGTTGCGGTCCAAGTTGAAGTTTTTCGCGTTGTTCGAAGTCTCAGCTATGAATTGATTGTTCTTTTTATCAAATAAATATTGAGCTATCGCAATGCCCCGCACTCGTCATTGTGTTATGTGCGGGAGAAGACACAGTTCTACAATGTGTGTATTAAGTCGCCAGAATTGTCTGAAACGATTGTGACATATATTTGACAGCGTGAAGTTTTCTCTATAGCTCTCTATAGCTCAATAATGGCGTCTCGTCCCAAATTTAACAACTTAATTTGTATAAGGTAAGTGACCTTTCGAGAGAAAAAAAAATATCACCATCATTTTCAGCAGCGCTTACTTCATATTTTCGACTACAACCAGCGTATATTTGACAACTTTCAGAAAGGTGAAATCTTCCCTTTGACATGGTGCTTTGAACTCAGATGGCAGAATTGTAGAGCAGGTCGAAAAATGGGTTGCGGTGAAAGAATTGCTTAGCTACGCTAAGTAATTTCGACGCAGAACCTAAATTTAGATTCAGTTTCGGGACTACGAAACTTCGTCGGTATTATGACGACATACTCACTGACGTCATATTTGCGTCATACGCAGATTCCGCCGCAAACTAGCCGTAACCAGAGTAAGTTAAACCGTACCCATTACAGTAGTGTTGGCATGCATTTGATAGTAAACGTCAAACTGTGGTGGGTTATGACTATGAGAAACCAGCGATTTTTGTGTAGTAGATGTTGTATCGAAAGATTCAGAACCTCAAGCAACGCGTCCTATTTTTCTTACTATATGTCGCTTGTCCGCCATTAGTGTGTGCAATGACTTCCATATCTGAGCCGCCATATGCATGGCGTCATACAATGCCATTAAGGTTTTTTGAGGTTATGAAGGAGAAACGAGAAACATGCCCATTTTTCGACGGATGTCCATCTATCGTCTAACAAATGTCATATTTGTTTTTTCAGCTCAAATTATTCCGATATAGCCAAATTACAAGACAACTTTCAAGGTGACCTATTCCCTTTAAAAATTGTGATAAAATGATCAATAACATGCCAAGTATGTATTTTAGTGCCCAAATGAATTATTAAAATAGACAAGCTTTCAACATCAGTCATCATCAGGTCTGAAGTTTTCTAAATATTTTTGAATGACACACAAAATTACACACAAAAAAAACAGACTCGCTCATGTCACAATGATGATGGTGGATGATGGATGATGATTCAGCAATGATGATCCTTGTTCTGTATCAAACGCATATGTATTGGCCTGTTGGAAAACATTTAATGGGAAATGGAACATCTATTGATCCGGGAAAGGTAAAATATAAAAATACTTGGCATGTTATTGACCATTTAAAAACAGGCAATTATATCCATCATGACAGCCGGCCAAATAATCAATAATATTCCATTTAATGTTACTTTTCACTACCGGTAACTCAGCAATGGATATTAACCGCAAACAAAGCTTTGCTTTCCATGCTACGGAAGCAAGACAATGGGTCTGGAAATGACCACACTTACGCATGCGTTATCCATCATCTTCACCTCCTAGCCACCCTCCCCACTCATCCCCGACATAAGGCGCATGTACAGCGGAATCGGAGAGCTTGTCCCTCCCCTCCTTGGACGATTGACGATGGGGTCCCGGTCTCGGCCGGGAGGGCAGACCTCGGTCCGACATCATCACCGGGAGTGGGTGGTCGAGACAAACACACCGGAGACATCTACAGGCCCGGGGCCGCGCACCGCAGAGTCGGCCATCAGAGGACGCGGTCTGATGAGGTCACCAGCCCGTGAAGTCGCCCAGACACGGCCGATGATGCGATCATGACACGTGTCCAAAGCGGGGGAGGCCTGTGTTAGTGTTTGCCTGCTGGAAAGTTTGTTTTGCGAGTTGTGAATTTTTCATGCAGACATGTTTTATTCAAGAAAAGCAAAATCAACATGAGAAATATACAGATGTTATATTTGAAGAGCATCTGTCTGTGCGTCTTTCCGCCGCGACCTACCGGCCGACCGGCCGCCGATCTACTCTCTGATTGGCCGACTCCCGCCGGCCGGCCCGACGGCTCTCTGATTGGTTGGCCCTCTGACATACCACGTGACCGGTCAGACCGGACGGCGAGCCGCCGCCGGAGTTAGTTGGCACCACGGTCATAGAATACTAGATAAAGCGGAAATGACGCTTCAACACAGGGCCAATGGGAGTCAGTTTGTCAGCTGGCTAGTTTTTATTAAATATTCTACTTAACGGTAAAGTTTCATACTTTGCCATAAATCCTTGTTTCAAACTTCAATTACCAAAACACACATATCATCGATATCTGTTAGAAATTACAGAAAATAAGTTTCGCTAAGGTGGCAATGCTGATGAATAGGCCTTACGTAGGTAAGGTGACAATGCTGAAGGAATGGGAGCTTTTTGGCGTATCACTTGGCGCACGACAGACAAGTAAGTCATACTTGCTGTTAGTGTTTGCTGTTAGTGTTTTACTTGTTTTACACTAACTTGCTGTTAGTGTTTTACTTGCTATTAGTGTTGTTTACAATTCTGATTCAAAGATTGACTTGTGACACAAGATTCTTGTGACGTCACATGTACAAATATTAATATTTTGCAAATTATAACCAATTGGTATTTTTTTCGAGAAAAAAAACGAATGCCAGAACTATAATTAGGACACTCGTTTTCATCATTCCACGTACTTTTCTCAAGGTAATATTCCCTTTAACTACGAATAAGATCAACCAGAAAATCTCGCAACATTATGGTCTCACACATCAGTCATTACATTTAATAGCCGCGTATCACCCGATTTTATCCAGTTCCCCAGTTTATCCAGTTGCCGCAGTTGCCCCTCCCCCTTACCCCCGAATCATCAGCTGACGTACCATTTTCAAGATGGCGTCGATCGGCGCGCGCCTGGTTGGCACCTAGCATTGAACGCGCGTGGGCTGGGGAAAATTCCTTCCATAAAATACACCGTGAGATGGTGGTAATTTCTTTTGAGTGCTTGCTGTATATGAGATGCCGAAAGAGGTAAGCGGGAAAATAATCAACTATGCGCTGAACATCTTATCAGTGGCCCGGGGCACATACTTTTTAAGAGGTCGGTATAAACCCGCTTCTGAGTTCTGACACTGGCGGATCCAGGAGGCGCGGTGACAGGGGCAAAATCCCTTCCTCCTCCCATTCCATGCTCGACAGGGGCGGCAATGGAAATTAGCCCCCTCAAAATCCGCTGAAACTGGCGATGAAAAATGGGTACTGCTTGCGAAAACAAAATAACTTCTTACGAAATAAATAAATATTTGTTTTGCCTCGTTCGTGTTTCCTCTATTTGGTAGCATTTTGGTAGCAGTAGGGATAGGGCGCGCCTGACACTATTTGGAGTGATTCACAACCAACGTAAGTTATAATTTTACACGCAGCGTCGCCGCCTTTGGTCTCCTGCTGCCTGCTGGGTGGCAGAGGAGCGCGTGAGTGAATTTCCTTTATAGGTGCATATGTTGTGTGTAATACGTCTACTATTATTAAGTAGGGTAATTAGGTTCAGTTTTTTTTTTTAAATCCCAATGTTCTTCTTTTTGTAGCTGGGGCCACGACACATCGACAAAAACAAAGTGCAAAATGACACCGTCATGTCACCGATTTTGACCAAAATTGGCATATGGGGCAACCTGGGGCGCTAAAGCGAGCTGTGAAAGTTGTATTGCAATACAAGCAGTGGTTCCGGTGATATTTCCTCGGGCATTTTTATAAGGTCACGGTGGAGGACGATCTTTGACAAGCCATATGGCGGGGAATTTATGAAGCAATATATATATGTATTATATGCCATCAGAATGGCAATGAGCTGTTTTATAACATAGAGATGTTGATTTTTCATTTTCAAAATGTCAAAATTAAGTACGTTTCGAAATGTTTACAACTTTTTTGGATACCTTTTCTCAAACGTGTTTCTAACTTTTGGCTATGCTATAATTACATGTAAGGATGTGTCAATTAAGCTTAAAAATAAAATTGAGGGATATCTTCCTCCGAATATCTCAAATTTTGTAATTTTATATGCTTTTTTATATATAAAAATATGTTATTCGCTAATTTCTTTTGACTGAATAAAACTAGAATGGCACGGTAAACGTCATGTTGCTGTTCTCATCAAGACGAGTGAATTATCGGCAGCATAACCTCTTTCTGACATTTGATGACCTTGACCTTAAATTTCGAAGTTAGTATTTTTTTCTTCAATTTCGAATATCTTTTTTGATACCCATGCCAAATGTATCTCCTATTCTTTACTTTATTATTGTTAAGTGTAAAGAAGTGTCGTTCAAACAGAAAAATAAAATTTATGGTTATTTGTCTTCAAATATGTTAAATTCTGCCATTGTAGATGTTCTTTTTGTGAAAGATGTTATTCCCAAATAACTTTTGACTGAATAAAGATAAAAAGGTAAAATGAACACCATTTTGTTATTTTCGTCAAGACGCGTTGAATGATATGCAGTATGATCTCTTTTTAACATTTGGTGACCTTCACCTAAGGTCAATCTCAAGGTTCAAGGTTAGGTTTCCAATTGTGGCCTATGTGGTGATTAGAGATGCAAACATTTCTCCAAAAACAGGAGCCGGCACCGCCACCGCCACCGCTAAAAAATGAGTTGGCCCGGCATCAAGCCCGGCCACATGTGGCAGGACCCGCCAGGCCCAGCAGCCAGCAATCTGCTTGTCTACTTCATTATACATTAAACAATATTTTAACCCCCGAACTTGTGCTGAGCCCGGCATGAGCCCGGCATGAGCCCGGCAAGCCTGAGTTCGGACACAGCTTCAGGTCCGCCGGGCCTGAATTTGGGCCCGGCGCCGGCTCCGTGGTCCTGAAATTTGCATCTCTAGTGGTGATGTTATACGTATATCTTAAAGCTGGTCTTGTTGCGAGGAATTCGATTGTGCTTAAATAACTCCTGGTCGTCAATGGCAACTTTTTAATTCATTTTAATTTGAATGTCTAATAGCAACTTCATAACTTCCTTCTTGGTGTAAAGAAAGCCAGAAAATGTTTGTTTTTCTTTATAATCATCAGCGATCGTGCAATTAGTTTCATACCAATGCATTACTATCTTCAAGACAAGTTCAAAGATATATAACATCGCCGTGTAGGTCAAATTTGGAAAGGTGACCTTGTGCTGTGACCTTAAGCTAAGGTCAAGGTCATCAAATATCAGAAATAAGTCATGCTGCAGAGCATTCAATGTGTCTTGATGATAACAACAAAATAACGTTTACCGTGCAGTTTTATTCAGTCAAAAGTTATTAGCTAATAACTTATTTGTATATAAAATAGCATGCAAAATGACACAATTTGAGCTATTTGGAGGAAAATATCCATCAATTTTATTTTTGCACTTAATTGGCACGTCCTTACACGTAAGAATAGCATAGCTAAAAATTAGAAACACGTTTGATAGTACGATAGTACAAATAATCGAACTTTGCTGCGTGGTCGTATTCCGCATCACAAGGCGGGAAGGGTGTTGTAGTGAGCGTTACTTAGCAGTTAGCATGAGCAGGAGAAGTCACTTTGTGTTCATACGATAAAAACAAAATTGTGTTTTTTTGTGGTCTGTGGATTCGAATACCAAATTAATGTGTTCAACCCTGAAGCCAAGTCCACAAAAGGGGGAAAATGGGGGTACCTTTTAGGTTATATGGAAGCCCCTGGGGCTCAGAACCCGGATGGCCCCCAGTGAAATTAGCCCCCCCCATATTGGGAGGCTGGATCCGCCAGTGAGTTCTGAGTTATATCCCTAAAATAGCAGTGGGTTATTAGGTCAACAGGTTAGCGGGATAAACGTCAATATCAATGGGTTAAAGAGAATGTTCAGGTCTTTGTATTGGTTTTGAACTGAGATAGCCATTATCTTTGGCCGTTATTTAAATGTTGAAAATACTAAGGTCATTTTCCCAAAAACTTAGCCGTTTTTAAGCAATTTAATTTGCCATTTGCAAAATGGGATCTAGGCTAGTGCCGCCGCTGATTGGCTGACAGACACTTCGTCAGCCAATCCCACTTTGTCAGCCAATCAGCGGCTGCCTATAGCTCAATAATGACGTCATCATCCCAAACTTAATTTGTATAAAGTTAAGTGACTTTTCGAGAGAGAGAGAGAAAAAATATTAGCATCGTTTTCAGTAGCACTTACTTCATATTTTCGACTACAACCAGCGTATATTTGACAACTTTCAGAAAGGTGAAACATTCCCTTTAACGGGCAAACGATCCACATTCCACGGGTCGACGGTACACTGATTCAACAGGATAACGGGTCAAGCAAGCTCCCGAGGAATGTGTATGCGATAACGGGTGAACGGGTCAACCATCCACTAGTCATAGGCGTACCCAAGGGGGCAGCAAAAGGGGCAATTGCCCCCTCTTAAAGGGAAATAATGACCTTTTGATTTTGTTAGCAACAATTTCTTAGGCTACCGTTATGGTTTTAAAATTATTTTATTTAAACTTAAGAATTAAATAAAATTATTCCCAAATTCAAAGTTGTAAGTTTGGAAAAAATACCAAACAAGTACCTTGTGTACTTCATGAAGGTCATTGACAAATTCGTCCTTCCCTACCATTGTTTACATCGAGTGCGGCATTTTTGGAGGCTTTGTGACGTTTCTGATCAAACTGAGCGCTGCTCGGACACACGCTAGTAGCTCTAGTAGCGCTTTCGTTCTCCATGGCAACCAGGCGTCAGCCAATCAAAAGCCAGAAAGGGAATACGTTCTGGCTTTTCATTGGCTCACGCCTGGTTGCCATGGAGAACGAAAGCGCTACTAGCGTGCGTTCGAGCAGCGCTCTGATCCGTGAAGCAATCCGTGAAGCATCCGTGATGCATGACTGACTATCAGTACAAGTCATGCATAACAACAACATGCAAACTATACCAACTCGAATGAAATAAGGGCGGAATGAATTGAACCCCAGGCTAGCTAGTATTCGCAAAGCACTCGGCACTGCGCCACAATAGCAAAAGGTGAGGGAAATGCATATTGGATACAATATTATTACGTCACAAGTTTCTGAAGTGTCAACTACTATGAAATACAGTGATAAAATATCTTTAATAATGATTAACAAGAAAATTCAAACTTAAAAACAATAATTTGAATAAGTCCTCAATTAGCTTTCACCTCAAAATCAGATATATTTTGCAATGCTACACAAGAATGGCACCAGTGACGTCATTAACAAAGCCTGCTACGGGACTTGGGTATATGTAGTGTCGCCGTCTCACAGCACTACTGGAGTTCTCAGTCTCGGCGTCTCGTCCACTTCAAAGAGGTAAGTGCGTCTTGATATGCATTTAACAATTTGGAACAGAACAATAACAAAATGAACAATACAGCTGATCCGATTCAAGCGTGACCGTCCGATCCCCTGCTCGGCTGCCCGCCGCGGCTCGACTCCCCGCCCGGCGCCGCGCCCGGCCGCCAGGTCACGGTGCTGACGTCATACGCCCGGAGGCCACGGTCGGTCCACCGCCGGTCGCCGCCCAGCGCCGCCGATCGGATCACGGTACAGTACATCACATTAGTACACCACATTTATTCCCCTCCTTTTAGGAAAACCCAAACGGTCAGGAGACTGCACAATCCGCCCAGACCGTGTCGCCACCGTAGTCTTCGCATCAGTCCGCGCGCCGGACGCACCACCAGAACGCACAGGTGCAGCCGCTCCAGTCTCGCCACCATCGGAGGCAACTGCTTCTCGACGTGCCTCAACGTCCTCCGTGTCGCTGGCACCCGAGCCACCAGGATCGTCGGATCCGCCGCAGTCTCCACCGCCCGCGTCGGTCGCGACGCTCTCCGCGACCGAGTCCCTGTCGCTCGAGCTGGAGTGGTCTGCGTCAGCCCCAGAGTAGCGAGCAGTCGGACCGACCGCCTCAGCCGCTCCAGCATCAGGAACGTCTGGAGCGCTGGCGAGTCGTTCGGCGTGCACCCGCGTCCCGTCGTCCAGTCGGTACGTCGCCGCGCCGGTCTGCTTCACGATGCGACGAGGCTGTGAAAAACGCGGCCGTCCCTTGCGGGGACGGGGCATCAGTTTACAGCGTACCCAATCACCAGGGCCAAACTGCGGTACACGAACACCGTTACGTTTGTCCCACCACGCCTTCTGCTTCTGCTGCTGACGTCCAACACGGCCCCTCACAGTCGCGTCATCAGTAAGTCACACATGTGCAGAAGCTGCGTCCAACTTGGTACGAAGCACACGTCCATGCAACAATTCAGAAGGGCTTTTACCGGTAGTAGCGTGCGGCGTAGCCCTGTAGTTCATGAGGTAGTTACGGATGAACGTTGTCCGGTCCTCCCCCGCAGCATCAGCCATCTGCAGCGCCGACTTGATGCAGCGATTCACACGCTCCACCGCTCCAGATCCTGCCGGGTGATAGGGAGAGACCAGGATGTGCTCAATGCCGACACTCCTCAGGTACTCCTCGAACTTTCTGGAGGTGAAGTGGGTGCCATTATCAGACACCAGCTGGCGTGGGTAGCCTTCACGGGAAGCCACAGCGGACAGAAATTCCACGACTGCATCAGATGACGGCTCACGGACGAAGGCCATCTCCACCCACTTCGAGTAATAATCTACCAACACGATAGCATATCGCTGCTGCGCCGGTCCCTGCATCGGCCCAATGAAGTCAATGCCCAACTTGTCCCAGGGCGCCTCAGGGAACGGAACAGGACACAGTGGTGCCTTACGTGTCTTTACTGACTTGTCTGACGTCATACATATGTCACAGGTTTTCACGGCTGACTCAACCATAGCATCCATGCCCGGCCACCAATAGGATCCCCTCAAACGCTGCTTCGTACGCACCATGCCCTGGTGCCCATCGTGAGCATGCGTCACTAACCTTGCTTGCAGCCTGGCAGGTACTACGATCCTCCCACCTCTCAGAACCAGTCCATCCAGCAGAATCAGCTCCTCCCGGAACCGGTAGAACGGCTTCAGGTCCTCCGGTACGTCAGCGAGTCGGCGAGGCCACCTCTGCGGGATCTGGTCAGACAGGCGCATCAAAACTGGATCACCTGCAACAGCATCAGCCAGCTCAGCGCGACTGACAGCATCCACGTCAGTCGTCACAGCCGCCACGAGCTGAGACTCGTCCTCCACATGCTGTTCAGGACCTGGCAAACGAGACAGACCATCAGCTGGGTTAGAGCCACCCTTCACATGCTCAACAGTGAACGAGTAGGTCATCAACCTCGCCGCCCACCTCGACAGTCTCATGCCAGCCCTGCCTATTCCACTTGCAGTCAAGAGAGTGCGAAGAGCAGCATGGTCAGTTCGGATCACGAACTCGCGACCCCAGAGGTAGCGGTGCCATTTCTCGCAAGTCCACACGCAAGCGAGAGCCTCTCGTTCAGTGACGCTGTAGCGACGTTGGGCTGGAGCCAGGGTACACGAGGCGAAAGCGACAACTCTCTCAGCTTCAGGATGCAGTTGCGTCAAAACCGCACCGATGCCGACGTCGCTGGCGTCGGTGGTGACGCACGTCTCCAGCGCTGGGTCGAAGATGGCGAGCAGGCCGGAGTTCAGAATAGCATCTCTGACGTCATCCAGAGCGGCCGCCATCTCCTTCGTCCACTTGAACGCCGGCGCGTCCTTCCGCAGCTGACGGCGCAGAGGCTCCACACGGCTGCTGAAGTCTTTCACGAACTTCGAGTAGAAGCCGAGTGTTCCCAACACCGCCTGTAGCTTCTTCTTCGTCGAGGGCTGCTGCATGTCCTTCAGGCCCTGCACCCGGTCCTGTGAGACAGACACACCTCTCGCCGAGATAGTGAAACCCAAGAACTGGACAGAAGACACTCGGATCTTACACTTGTCCCAGTTCAGAGTCACATTCCTCTCGTGCATCCGTCGGACCACCTGCTGCAGCCTGTCGTCATGCTCTGCCTCAGTGCTACCCCAGATAATCACATCATCAAGGTACACTTGCACACCCTCCAGGCCAGCAAGAATGCTCTCCATCATCTTTTGAAAACACTGAGGAAGCGATTTGAGGCCAAACGGACAGCGAATGTACCTCCACATCTGACCTTCGTGAAGAAACGCCGTCAGGTCTCTGGAGTCTTCGTGCAGCGTCAGCTGATGGTACGCAGAGCGCAGGTCAAGCGTCGACATCACAGCTGCTCCCTGAAGACAGTCGATCATCTCCTGCATATCAGGGATCGTATAACCGTTAGACACAACAGCCCGGTTACACTCTGTCAGATCCAAACAGACCCGTAACTTGCCTGTCTTCTTGCGGACAGCCACGACGGGTGACAGCCAGGGCGAAGCATGAGTCTCCACCCGCTCGATGACTCCCTGCGCCTCCAGCTCCAGCAGGTGCTGCGTCACCTCCTCCCGCACCGAGTACGGCAACGACCTGAGCTTGCTCCTCAATGGCGTCACGTCCGGCTTCAGCTGCACCTTGTGCACAAAACCGCTGACGGCAGGCAGAGGCTTGACATGGTCAACCAAACAGACAGTGGTACCATTCTTCACAGCAATGTGCAACATCCTCTGCAGATCTCTGCCCAACAGAGCCATACTCGCTTCGGCAACATACACATCAGCTTGGGCAGTCTGACCAGACAATGACGTCACCGGAACAGTGATCACACCTCGAACATTGACAGCCTTCCCTCCGTAGGCACTGAGCCTCACCTTCGCTTGGCTGAGCTTGAAGTGCGACAGCTTGCTCTGGTACAGGTCCGCAGGTATCACGCTGACGGCTGCTCCCGTGTCGACCATCATGGTCACCGGCTAGCCGCCGATCTGCACCACGTACCAGGGACAGTCAGCTGGAGCCTGCTGCTGAAGGGACAAGACCGGCACAACATTCATGTTCTTCTTAACAGTCTTTGGCTCCCCAGCCGTACAGCACTTGCGAAAATGTCCCACACCTTGACACAGGTTACAACGCTTATCTCGAGCAGGACATTGAGCATCACGAGCCCAGTGACCCTCACGACCACAGGCATGACACTTCCCAGCTCGGTTACTGGACACGCCGCGCGCGCCTCGTCCCACCTTAGCTGGAGTCTTCTTGGTGTAGGCCACTTCAACAACTGGAGTTGGTCCGGCGACAGCCGTCGAGCAGGTCTCCTTCAGGACGCCCCTCCGCTGTGATCCACGGTCTGCAGCCTCAGCGATGGCCTCCAACTTCTTCAGCGTCAGGCCGTCCTTCATGATCAGCTTATCTCTCAGCTGCTCTGAAACACATCCTTCCACGAAATGGTCACGAACCATATCGTCTCGCAGTGGGCCAAATGCGCACTTAACAGCAGCCTCCTTCAGGTTCGCCAGATATATCAATGATAACTGACCAGGCGCTTGAGTGCATCGTCGGAACCGGACACGCTCAGTCCGCACATCCGAATCCTGAACAAACAGTTTGCACAGCGTGTGTACCGTCAAGTCACACACAGACTGTGATCGAGATGCAGACTCATCCTCCCCTCCCTGAACCTCAGACTTGGCCACTGTCTCCGTGTCCAGTGCACGGAACAGACGTCGCGCCTCGGCGCCCACACAATGCAACAGCAGAGCCCTCCTCCTAGTATCAGGCCAGACATCCCATTCAGAAGCCTCTCCATACAGCACGAAGTCGGCATACCAATCCTGCCACAACCGCTTCGGCTTCTGACCTGGATTCTGTCAGTACTCACTCGGAGGAGTCGCCGAAAATGCTGCCATCCTCGTCGCCAGAAAATGTAGTGTCGCCGTCTCACAGCACTACTGAAGTTCTCAGTCTCGGCGTCTCGTCCACTTCAAAGAGGTAAGTGTGTCTTGATATGCATTTAACAATTTGGAACAGAACAATAACAAAATGAACAATACAGCTGATCCGATTCAAGCGTGACCGTCCGATCCCCTGCTCGGCTGCCCGCCGCGGCTCGACTCCCCGCCCGGCGCCGCGCCCGGCCGCCAGGTCACGGTGCTGACGTCATACGCCCGGAGGCCACGGTCGGTCCACCGCCGGCCGCCGCCCAGCGCCGCCGATCGGATCACGGTACAGTACATCACATTAGTACACCACAGTATACTAATCAGAAACAACTCGCCACAATGGTTAAGTGCGCCGAAAAGCATGACAATGACTTTGTAAACAAATCGCCGACGCTAAATAGGTCGCCGTCGATGTGCATCGATGAGCTTCCGATTTAATTGCCAGTTTTGTGTTATTGTTTGTTAGTTTTTTGGGGAAAAATTATTATTTTCATGATAATATAAAGCATAGTGTTATATACAGCCACAGACAAATTATACAACACTCCTAATGTTGAAAACAAATGAATCGATTTCCAAAAATTGAGGGTCGCAACCACTAACTATGCCGCCGTTGATGTGCATCGATGAGCTTCCGATTTTATTGCCACTTTTTCCAATCGCTGTTAGTTTTAGAAGATCGCCGGACATATAATCACAACAAGCAGAACGTACAATATATTTTCCACTCCATTGCGTAAAAAAACAATACGGGAAAAGCCCGCAGTTTGATGAGGACCAAAAGTACTTGCAAGTACCGGTCGTTAAAAGTGTGGAACGCTTATCAACTTTAACTTGAAATATCTTTCGGTAGGAAAGTTTTCATGCAAAATGTGATGAATTTAAAATATATTTTGGTCTCGTCTGGCGATTTCAAGTGCTAACTCCATTTTTGTGGAAAAAGGTCATTATTTCCCTTTAAAGAGCCATGCGTGCCCCTTTGGCCGTATGTACCCCTTATTTCGAGAGAAAAAATGCATGATTTTTTTGATTTTTTAAAGGGAAAAAATGTTGACAATATGCTCCTCTAAAAATATAGTGGGCCGAATATGGTGAGGTTTTTTTTTTGGGGGGGGGGGGGTATGCCCCCCTGATCATAAATTGTCCCCTCCCGGTGTGAATACTGGGTACGCTACTGCCACCAGTAATAGCGTATTACAAACATTGATAACGAGAAGGTTCGTTACTCTGTAGTCTGTCGACTTTGTAATCTTTTTAACTAGCCTAAATTTATGAAAAGTGGCATGATGGACCCAAGTCCATGCAGAGTTCCAGTCTCTTATGATAACGAGCAGATAAAGAGCAGGCCACACGCGCGGGATGCCGCTGCCGCGGCCGCCGAGGTAGTCAAACGACTGCTATTCATAAGAACAGAGAGGAGTGCATAACTGTCTTCATTTCCTTTAGCCCCAGCATATCTGTCGGATCGTTTGTCACGCCCCAACACAGCAGCTTATCGTAATTGTTTGCTTCTATGCTGAATTTAATCACTTGAGCAAGAGCAGCCACTTACGGATTTACAAAACTGCTCCGATTATCAGACAAAAGCTCAACGTCCACCCCAGGCATTATACATTCTTAATGACACTAAACAAAACGCACACAAAACGAGCTACCAAATAGCAATAGTATTTAAATTGGTAGTATCACAAAATCACTCAAGCCAATGAAGTTGCAATATTTCACCATTCAGTTGAACTACTGTGAAAACTTGAAAGATATTTCTTACACTCAAATAGCTTCCATGCGTGACATGACATGACACGCGCGGGTTCATATGACATGCAGGTCTGCACGTCGTATGAACCCGCGCGTAGACAGGTCTGCATGTCGTATAAACCCGCGCGCAGGTCTGCATGTCGTATAAACCCGCGCGTAGACAGGTCTGCATGTCGTATAAACCCGCGCGCAGGTCTGCATGTCGTATGAACCCGCGCGCAGGTCTGCATGTCGTATGAACCCGCGCGCAGGTCTGCATGTCGTATGAACCCGCGCGCAGGTCTGCATGTCGTATGAACCCGCGCGCAGGTCTGCATGTCGTATGAACCCCGCGCGCAGGTCTGCATGTCGTATGAACCCGCGCGCAGGTCTGCATGTCATATGAACCCGCGCGCAGGTCTGCATGTCGTATGAACCCGCGCGCAGGTCTGCATGTCGTATGAACCCGCGCGCAGGTCTGCATGTCGTATGAACCCGCGCGCAGGTCTGCATGTCGTATGAACCCGCGCGCAGGTCTGCATGTCGTATGAACCCGCGCGTAGACAGGTCTGCATGTCGTATGAACCCGCGCGTAGACAGGTCTGCATGTCGTATGAACCCGCGCGCAGGTCTGCATGTCGTATGAACCCGCGCGCAGGTCTGCATGTCGTATGAACCCGCGCGCAGGTCTGCATGTCGTATGAACCCGCGCGTAGACAGGTCTGCATGTCGTATGAACCCGCGCGTAGACAGGTCTGCATGTCGTATGAACCCGCGCGTAGACAGGTCTGCATGTCGTATGAACCCGCGCGTAGACAGGTCTGCATGTCGTATGAACCCGCGCGTAGACAGGTCTGCATGTCGTATGAACCCGCGCGTAGACAGGTCTGCATGTCGTATGAACCCGCGCGTAGACAGGTCTGCATGTCGTATGAACCCGCGCGTAGACAGGTCTGCATGTCGTATGAACCCGCGCGTAGACAGGTCTGCATGTCGTATGAACCCGCGCGTAGACAGGTCTGCATGTCGTATGAACCCGCGCGTAGACAGGTCTGCATGTCGTATGAACCCGCGCGTAGACAGGTCTGCATGTCGCATGAACCCGCGCGTAGACAGGTCTGCATGTCGTATGAACCCGCGCGTAGACAGGTCTGCATGTCGTATGAACCCGCCCGTAGACAGGTCTGCATGTCGTATGAACCCGCGCGTAGACAGGTCTGCATGTCGTATGAACCCGCGCGTAGACAGGTCTGCATGTCGTATGAACCCGCGCGTAGACAGGTCTGCATGTCGTATGAACCCGCGCGTAGACAGGTCTGCATGTCGTATGAACCCGCGCGTAGACAGGTCTGCATGTCGTATGAACCCGCGCGTAGACAGGTCTGCATGTCGTATGAAACCCGCGCGTAGACAGGTCTGCATGTCGTATGAACCCGCCCGTAGACAGGTCTGCATGTCGTATGAACCCGCGCGTAGACAGGTCTGCATGTCGTATGAACCCGCGCGTAGACAGGTCTGCATGTCGTATGAACCCGCGCGTAGACAGGTCTGCATGTCGTATGAACCCGCGCGTAGACAGGTCTGCATGTCGTATGAACCCGCGCGTAGACAGGTCTGCATGTCGTATGAACCCGCGCGTAGACAGGTCTGCATGTCGTATGAACCCGCGCGTAGACAGGTCTGCATGTCGTATGAACCCACGCGTAGACAGGTCTGCATGTCGTATGAACCCCGCGCGTAGACAGGTCTGCATGTCGTATGAACCCGCGCGTAGACAGGTCTGCATGTCGTATGAACCCGCGCGTAGACAGGTCTGCATGTCGTATGAACCCGCGCGTAGACAGGTCTGCATATCGTATGAACCCGCGCGTAGACAGGTCTGCATGTCGTATGAACCCGCGCGTAGACAGGTCTGCATGTCGTATGAACCCGCGCGTAGACAGGTCTGCATGTCGTATGAACCCGCGCGTAGACAGGTCTGCATGTCGTATGAACCCGCCCGTAGACAGGTCTGCATGTCGTATGAACCCGCGCGTAGACAGGTCTGCATGTCGTATGAACCCGCGCGTAGACAGGTCTGCATGTCGTATGAACCCGCGCGTAGACAGGTCTGCATGTCGTATGAACCCGCGCGTAGACAGGTCTGCATGTCGTATGAACCCGCGCGTAGACAGGTCTGCATGTCGTATGAACCCGCGCGTAGACAGGTCTGCATGTCGTATGAACCCGCGCGTAGACAGGTCTGCATGTCGTATGAACCCGCCCGTAGACAGGTCTGCATGTCGTATGAACCCGCGCGTAGACAGGTCTGCATGTCGTATGAACCCGCCCGTAGACAGGTCTGCATGTCGTATGAACCCGCGCGTAGACAGGTCTGCGTGTCGTATGAACCCGCGCGTAGACAGGTCTGCATGTCGTATGAACCCGCCCGTAGACAGGTCTGCATGTCGTATGAACCCGCGCGTAGACAGGTCTGCATGTCGTATGAACCCGCCCGTAGACAGGTCTGCATGTCGTATGAACCCGCGCGTAGACAGGTCTGCATGTCGTATGAACCCGCCCGTAGACAGGTCTGCATGTCGTATGAACCCGCCCGAAGACAGGTCTGCATGTCGTATGAACCCGCGCGTAGACAGGTCTGCGTGTCGTATGAACCCGCCCGTAGACAGGTCTGCATGTCGTATGAACCCGCCCGTAGACAGCAAGCTGGAAAGCTGGGTAATAAACATCATCATTAGGTTTGGGTTTGGTTGGTTTTGTTTGGGTTTGGGTTTGGGTGATATATTATTTGCGCTGCATCTTCATGCTAATTAAGATAAGCAATGGATAAAGATAAACGTCATTTATTAAAAATAAATAAGTGTCAGTTCCGACAAAACCCATATGTTCTCAAGCTTAAATAATGCGAATTTTCATCATATTTATTTGTATATATCAATATGTGGCCAAAATAATCACAGCTTAAGTATACTTTTTGACGTTTGTATTTTGCCTCACGCGTGTCCAAGGGTGAAGGCCACGTGGGTTGCCAGAGCACCCAAATTGCCTTTTATGTGGCGCAACTCAGCGTAGTTTGTATTCTGAAGTCGCCTCTCGGGCTACACGGACTAACAATGAAATAGCCTTGGAGATGTGTATGGGCTCCAGCTCTGAGGATGTTATTTCCCGAATGGCAGTGAATGCAGCTCGTGTGGAATGCAGCTCGTGGGGGGGGGGGTGGGGGGGGGGGGGGGGCGGACAGGTTCCCCCTGTTAACTTCCAAACCAAGAGGCTACGTCCAGTGTATAGCGAGTAAGAATCCCACACCTACATTACCTGTAATTTGCTGCTAAACCAATGTCCATTCACTTCCCTCGCGTTAAATATGTAAATTAAATTTGCATAACATTCTTATGTTATTATGTGTTTAACTTTCGATAACTATTAGATAGCAATAATCTAAAAATATGGGTTTTAACCCGCGCACTGCAGGGGGTTGATTTCCGCCCCCCCCCCTCAGGTTTGTCAAAGATAACGAAAAACGGCGGCGCGCAGCGCCGCCAGGTTTTGATACACCTGTTAGGGCATCAATTGCGCACACTTTGATAAAAAAATATCCTCGGGTCATCTCAGGTCAGGTCACCAGATCAGGTCAAGTGACCCCACCACCAAAAATGTTTGCAGTTGTGCCAAAGCCAGAGTTTTTCACGGATCAGGTTGAAACTTACAGGATGTCATGAGGGCATCAGTACTTACAATTCTTTTAACTCGGAATTTTGATATCGGTGACCTAAGGTCAGGTCAATTTCGTAACCTCCCCATAATAAGTCAATGGGGAAATATACAAATGCTTCCTATTTCAATGATATGCATGGTACTAGTCCAATTACTTCTGGATCATGTTATTATAGGATATTCTTGATGATCCAAGTGTAAGTTTTGTTCAGTGACCCCTATTGGGTCATTTGAGGTCATGCGAGGTCACCATCACTTTTTTGTCAATAACTCTCCACATAATGAAGATAGAGAAGTAAAACAGACATCAATGTGTTTTTCTTGTCGGGACACGTCTTGCCATATGCAACATGCCCTACTTGGGGTCACCACTTGACCTTGACCTTAGGTCAAATTGTTAAGTTGACTTAACAAGGTCACCATATATATCATTCCAAGCGCCTTGACAAGATAAACACAATGGCGTAAACAGTTTTCCGTTATCTTTATTAAGTAAAAAGTTAATAGCAAAAAACGATTTAGCAAAAAAACGTTTTTTTATTTTTGACCTCTGGAGCCTCAAATATTGACCTGATATCAAATCTGAGGTCACCTCAGCGATTAAAAATTTCACTGGCTGGCGTTTGTTTTTTCCGTTTGTTTCTAACTATCATCGTTTCTGAGATATATGGGAATTCTGGAGCGATGTCCTAAAACAGGAAAAACTGGAAAATTTTACCTTTGATGACCTCTGGTGACCTCAATTTTGACCTGACTTAAAAAAACAATAAATAATTTCGATAGAAAATGTATGAAGCTATCAAATGCCCTTTTCCCGCTTCTCGCTACGTTGCGTAGTTTTCGAGATCTCAGGGGCGGCGGCGGCGAAATCAACCCCCCTGCAGTTCGTGTTCGGCGCAAAGCCCCCCTGCAGTGCGTGGGTACAGCAATCCTGTTTGTTTAACAAGCTATACAGCATTTACATACAACGGTCCCTTTAAATCAAACCCTGTTCAATCAGCCGATGCTACAGATGTCTCTTAAAGATAGAGAGTAATCAGAAGTGCTCTACTTGCCTCACACAATATGCCACTGGCGAGAATGAGTGGCGAGAATGAGTGGCGAGAATGAGTGGCGAGAATAGTGGCGAGAATGAGTGGCGAGAATGGTGAAAAATACTAATGAAAGATCGAATTCAGTTTCAGACGAAGATCTCCAGCCCTGATTGGCTTAAATATGTATTTCCCTGGCTTCCGCCATTACGTTCACATCTGGCCAGCTAATCTGCCATCCTAGTGCCTAGTGATCGGAAAATATTTAATACCGAACCGTATTATATAAGGCAATTATTTTTCTGTATCAAACGCATATGTCTGTTGGAAACCATGTAATGGAAAGGGAAATCCGGGTCCATATCTATTGATCCGGGAAAGGGAAAATATAAGCAGAGGCGTTCGATGCACCATGAGAAGGGTGCAGACTGATAACAGGGTAGCCCGGGTCTATACAAAAAGGTATAAGCCAAAGCTTCATATTCTTTCAAATTATTCCTACGCCATCAGATGGGTATGTAAATCCGAAACGCGGAGAAATGTTCCATTGTCGTCAAACACGTGTTTTCCTTTCGAATTGATTTCAGTCGAAAGGACACTAACGTCACAGTACTTACATCTAACGTTAAGTTAAGTGACTTAAGTGACTTATTAGTGGCAGGGGGTGGCGGAGTGCCGCCCCCCCCCCCTCATGTTCTTCGCAGATATCTTCCGAACGGCTGAGAGCATACCCATGCAATTTTAGGAATTTTCCTAGGAATTGAATTCCACATAAGGATTCAAATTTTTTAGTTCCTAACCCTAACAGAGGCGGTTCCGGGCGCAGGTTTTTGAGTTTTTTTCGGTGACATTGGCGATAATACGGAGATGCGAACTTCACGGCTTCTTCCCTAACTGCCTGAAGTATAAAGGAGTTACATAGGTTTACGGTGATTGAAACAAGTGCAAATTAGTTGATTTTAGTGAACTATAGATAAATATTGCACGCCAGAGGCGGTTTCAGGGACTTCAAAAGGGAAGTTTACAGGAAGTATTTTTTAAAAATATATATTGCCTCCCTTTTTCGCTAACCTGGCACCGCCTATGCTTTATAACTGTGTGTCCGATTCAAAATAGCGCCACCATTTTCATTTATCGAAGCGAGAAAAAGACGGTCACTTAAAGCTATTTATTTTACCCCAAAATTTAGTAACCTGAAAACACCTATATTTTTTAATTTACAAAAAGTCACCGCAGATATCAATCCCCAATTAACAATCTATATAAATCTTTAGGTCACGTGAACCTGACCAGGTCAAGACCCAAGAGGAGGTCATGTTGCATATAGGGAAATGTGTCTCGGCGAGATAAACACATTGCTGTTAACACCCGGGGACCTCGGGAGAGGTGCACCTCTCCGGAGTGCCTTGATGCGGGGTCCCAACGGTCATGGCGTCACGGTTTCACCCTCCGAACACAACCCGACTGCTAAGGGCCTATTGTCGGGAGTGTACACTTCCTGCCTAGAAAAACGGTTGGCAAAAACTGATCCTGAGCATTTAAGGCAGATGCTGGTCACACAAATTTAGCACTTCGGATCTTACAAACCACCAAAATCACACGATTTCCCGAGAGCGTTCAAACCACAACCGCACCCGACGGTGGCGCCACCACATCGCCGACAGATGGGTTGGTAAAATCAAACCGATATGGACTCATGAGTCGAAACTCGTTTTCAGTCTTGTCGCCACCGACCTCTGTTGCCCCAACTTGTCGTTCGCATACTCTGCAATGGGTTTAGCCTCTGTGCCAAGAGGGAGCCGGAACACAAACAGCGAAAAACGCTTATAGGGACATTGCCACCTTTCTGAAAACATGTCAAATATACCGCCAGTTAGATACCCGAAAATATGAAGTAAGTGCTGCTGAAAACGATGGTGATATTTTTTCTCGTTCGAAAACTTCACTCAATTTATAATAATTAAGTTTTTTTAATAAAATTATTAAATTAATAAATTATTAAAATTTGGGTTGATGACGTCATTATTGAGCTAAATAGAGCTATAGATAAATCCTTTACACTGCCAAAGTTTGGCACAATTTTTGTCAGACAATTCTGGCGATTCAAATACAAGCAGGTACCGTAAACTGTGTCGCACTCACTTGACCACCGAAGTCTTGTCACTGAAAGCTCCACATACCACACATCGAATTCTTGGCATCGTTTGAATTCACTTTATAGAAGTCTAGTTATCCTGATATAACCCACGGTAAATATAATACACCCAGCGATCGAGAAAACGAAACGCGTAAATATCTCCAAGGTTTACCTTAAAACAAGTCGGCTATCATCACCATTGGGTAAAGAGAGACGACGTCATCGGCTTTAAACCCCTATTCAAATACACGTGGGGTTTATTTGTTACAATTGTCAAGACCAAGCTCGAATTTCTTTTCGAATAGACCTATGTGGTTGTTTTAACTGCTACCCTACTTAATTTCAAAGAAAATCCAACAACATGGTTATCTCAACTCAAAACTAATATTAAGGTGGGAATGTCCCTTTAACTGACTTTACAGCTCTTATCAACTTTGACTTTTGAAGCCCAACAACGCTCTTGTTCGTAGCACCTACTTTGGCTGCTGCTTTGTTGGCTGGGGTCTTAACTCTTACCTCGTTTCGCTTTATTCGCTACATTCCTTTCGCTTTATTCGCCTTCCTCTCTCGATGATGTAGATTCCGCAGCTACTGCTGCATACGACTCTGCTGCATCACCATCACCCTCGCGTCGATGTTGCTGGCCCCTTCCGCCTTTACCGTGCGCAGACTGACTGGCCTGATGCTTGACTGCCAGACGAGCCGACGCGCTTGATTCCGCTGAGACAGAAGTCTCCCGCCCCGAGGGAACATCCGGTTCCCGCAGAGAGATCTTCATTACTTGCTGTTTGCGCATCAGCTCACTGACGTCAATGCAGTCAATATATAACGGCGGTAGCTTGGGAAGATTCAAGGCGACAAATTTCGTTTATTCACCTCTGTTGCATTC
>JAXIVJ010013685.1:0-12500 GCA_036785665.1 Chirona hameri
TATACACACATACACAGCCACACACACATACATAGCACAAACACATACAGATTATACACACATATAGACCACACACATGTACAGAGTATACACACATACACAGCCACACACACATACATAGCACACACACATATACAGCCACACACACACATACAGCCACACACACATACAGAGCACACACACATATAGAGCACACACACATACAGAGCACACACATACAGCCACACACACATATAGAGACCACACACACATATACTGGCACACACACATACAGAGCACACACACACACACATACAGCCACACACACATATAGAGCACACACACACACACACATACAGCCACACACACACATACATCCACACACACATATAGAGTATACACACATACAGCCACACACATATACAGAGTATACACACATACAGAGCACACGCATACAGCCACACACACATACAGAGAACACACACACACATATACAGCCACACACACACACACACATACAGAGCACACACACACATACAGAGCACACACACAGCCACACACACACATATAGAGTATATACACATACAGCCACACACATATACAGAGTATACACACATACAGAGCACACACATACAGCCACACACACATACAGAGAACACACACACATATACAGCCACACACACACACACACATACAGAGCACACACACACATACAGAGCACACACACACACACAGCCACACACACACATATAGAGTATACACACATACAGCCACACACACATACAGCCACACACACATACAGAGCACACACACACATACAGAGCACACACATGCAGCCACTCACACATATAGAGAACACACACATGTACTGGCACACACATATACAGAGCACACACACATATAGAGTATACACACATACATACAGAGCACACACACACACACACACACATACAGAGCACACATACACATATAGAGCACACACACATACAGAGCACACACACATATACAGCCCACACACACATACAGAGTATACACACATACAACCACACACACATACAGAGTATACACACATACATACAGAGTATACACACACATACAGAGTACACACACACACACACATACAGAGTATACACACACATACAGAGTACACACACATACAGAGTACACACACATACCGAGTATACACACACATACAGAGTATACACACATACATATAGAGCACACACACATGCAGAGCACACACACACATATACAGATCACACACACATACAGCCACACACACATACAGAGCACACACACATATATACACACACACATATATACACACATATAGTCCGCCCCTGTAGCTCAGTGGTAGAGCACTGGACTTCTGACCTATCCCGGTACTGGCAGCCCGGGTTCGAGTCGCTTCGGCGCTCTCTATTTGCTCCTGACTGGGGTGGCCTGCGGCCGGTGGCAGCGGTCGCAATCAAGGTCAGGTGACGTCAGTGAGCGGGGCGGACCGTGTCCAGGTATGTCGGGCACGTAAAACTTTCGTCTCTAAATTCTGCCGGCCAACAGGAATTGCGCGATCGGGTGGTGAGGTCAGGACCTGCGCAACAAGCTATGCTTAGCGTGGGTTCTGACCTCGGAAATCCATCCATACAAAAACATTCGGACTAAAAAAATAAATTAATACAACAAAATATAGAACACACACATATACAGAGCACACACACATACAGAGCACACACACACACAGAGCACACACACACATACAGCCACACACACATACAGCCACACACACATACAGAGCACACACACATATACAGAGTACACAGTAACACAGCCGTCCTCAGCAGAGCTAAAGCGCTCCAGACTGGCTAATGTCATTAGGAGTCTCCACAGCGTTCACCTGCCAGCAGCACAGCTGTAAACGCCATTCAGCGAAGGAGAGCCATAAACACTGTTTGTTGCAAGCAATGCTTTGTCGTCGAGGAATATTCACACACAAATTGCTCGTATTTCGTGGTACTGGGTGGGCACGGTGAAGTGCGAAGTCCGGTGCTAACCATATATCATTTTGATTGCTTCAATTTCTGTTCTTAATTGACAACAACAAAAAAAACGGGTGGTTCCTATACAGGAAATCGATGAAATTCGTCTGAAGGCAATAATTTTCACTTCATAGCGAAAACAAAAAACATTGTTGAAAAGGTGACAGCAAGCGTCATATTTGCTTCATAGATCGGCAGCGCACATTGGTTAGCCCGGACCTGCAGGACAACAAAGGAGGGAAGTCTGTACGGCAGGACAACAAAGGAGGGAAGTCTGGACGGCAGGACAACAAAGGAGGGAAGTCTGGACGGCAGGACAACAAAGGAGGGAAGTCGGACATGCAGGACAACAAAGGAGGGAAGTCGGACCTGCAGGACAACAAAGGAGGGAAGTCGGGAGGCAGGACAACAAAGGAGGGAAGTCGGACCTGCAGGACAACAAAGAAGGGAAGTCGGGACGGCAGGACAACAAAGGAGGGAAGTCGGACCTGCAGGACAACAAAGGAGGGAAGTCGGACCTGCAGGACAACAAAGGAGGGAAGTCGGGACGACAGGACAACAAAGGAGGGAAGTCGGGACGGCAGGACAACAAAGGAGGGAAGTCGGACCTGCAGGACAACAAAGGAGGGAAGTCGGGACGGCAGGACAACAAAGGAGGGAAGTCGGACCTGTAGGACAACAAAGGAGGGAAGTCGGGACGGCAGGACAACAAAGGAGGGAAGTCGGACCTGCAGGATAACAAAGGAGGGAAGTCGGGACGGCAGGGCAACAAAGGAGGGAAGTCGGGACGGCAGGACAACAAAGGAGGGAAGTCGGACCTGCAGGACAACAAAGGAGGGAAGTCGGGACGGCAGGACAACAAAGGAGGGAAGTCGGACCTGCAGGACAACAAAGGAGGGAAGTCGGGACGGCAGGACAACAAAGGAGGGAAGTCGGGACGGCAGGACAACAAAGGAGGGAAGTCAAGACGGCAGGACAACAAAGGAGGGAAGTCTGGACGGCAGGACAACAAAAGAGGTAAGTCGGACCTGCAGGACAACAAAGGAGGGAAGTCGGACCTGCAGGACAACAAAGGAGGGAAGTCGGGAGGCAGGACAACAAAGGAGGGAAGTCGGACCTGCAGGACAACAAAGAAGGGAAGTCGGGACGGCAGGACAACAAAGGAGGGAAGTCGGACCTGCAGGACAACAAAGGAGGGAAGTCGGACCTGCAGGACAACAAAGGAGGGAAGTCGGGACGGCAGGACAACAAAGGAGGGAAGTCGGACCTGTAGGACAACAAAGGAGGGAAGTCGGGACGGCAGGACAACAAAGGAGGGAAGTCGGACCTGCAGGATAACAAAGGAGGGAAGTCGGGACGGCAGGACAACAAAGGAGGGAAGTCGGGACGGCAGGACAACAAAGGAGGGAAGTCGGACCTGCAGGACAACAAAGGAGGGAAGTCGGGACGGCAGGACAACAAAGGAGGGAAGTCAAGACGGCAGGACAACAAAGGAGGGAAGTCATGACGGCAGGACAACAAAGGAGGGAAGTCTGGACGGCAGGACAACAAAGGAGGTAAGTCGGACCTGCAGGACAACAAAGGAGGGAAGTCGGGACGGCAGGACAACAAAGGAGGGAAGTCTGGACGGCAGGACAACAAAGGAGGGAAGTCGGACCTGCAGGGCAACAAAGGAGGGAAGTCGGGACGGCAGGACAACAAAGGAGGGAAGTCGGGACGGCAGGACAACAAAATAGGGAAGTCGGGACGGCAGGACAACAAAGGAGGGAAGTCGGACCTGCAGGACAACACAGGAGGGAAGTCGGGACGGCAGGACAACAAAGGAGGGAAGTCGGACCTGCAGGGCAACAAAGCAGGGAAGACGGGACGGAAGGACAACACAGGAGGGAAGTCGGACCTGTAGGACAACAAAGGAGGGAAGTCGGGACGGCAGGACAACAAAGGAGGGAAGTCGGACCTGCAGGACAACAAAGGAGGGAAGTCGGGACGGCAGGACAACAAAGGAGGGAAGTCGGACCTGCAGGACAACAAAGGAGGGAAGTCGGACCTGCAGGACAACAAAGGAGGGAAGTCGGGACGGCAGGACAACAAAGGAGGGAAGTCGGGACGGCAGGACAACAAAGGAGGGAAGTCGAGACGGCAGGACAACAAAGGAGGGAAGTCTGGACGGCAGGACAACAAAGGAGGGAAGTCGGACCTGCAGGACAACAAAGGAGAGAAGTCGGGACGGCAGGACAACAAAGGAGGGAAGTCTGGACGGCAGGACAACAAAGGAGGGAAGTCGGACCTGCAGGACAACAAAGGAGGGAAGTCGGGACGGCAGGACAACAAAGGAGGGAAGTCGGGACGGCAGGACAACAAAGGAGGGAAGTCGGGACGGCAGGACAACAAAGGAGGGAAGTCGGGACGGCAGGACAACAAAAGAGGGAAGTCGGGACGGTAGGACAACAAAGGAGGGAAGTCGGGACGGCAGGACAACAAAGGAGGGAAGTCGAGACGGCAGAACAACAAAGGAGGGAAGTCGGACCTGCAGGACAACAAAGGAGGGATGTCGGGACGGCACGACAACAAAGGAGGGAAGTCGGGACGGCAGGACAACAAAGGAGGGAAGTCGGGACGGCAGGACAACAAAGGAGGGAAGTCGGGACGGCAGGACAACAAAGGAGGGAAGTCGGACCTGCAGGACAACAAAGGAGGGAAGTCGGGACGGCAGGACAACAAAGGAGGGAAGTCGGGACGGCAGGACCACCACTGCGCGGTGCCGTGTCCGGTCCATGACCAGGACGTCAGTGGACAGACGAGACGACAGGACCACCACTGCGCGGTGCCGTGTCCGGACCGTGACCAGGACGTCAGCAGACAGCCGAGCGTCGCGTGACAAAACCGGTCATCGCCGCCCCGTGGACCGGTGCCGCGCGGCGACCGCGCCACGACGGACCGCAGCCCGACCGGACTTGTCGACACATGGGGAGCGAAAAACACGGCCAAGATAAAGGAGCACGGCAACCAGGAAAATAGAGCCACTCTCAGTGTTGTACAATCACATACATGGCTGGCTTAGAACCTTACGAGCGATCCTAAGAACATCAAAACATAGCCTCTTAAGCCAATGCCACCTGTTTAAACAGCAGCAATATTCGTGCGAAGGAATGTTTCGGCCAGATTTCCAAACTCTTGACGAGTGATACGAGAATGACCTTGCCACCTCAGTAACACGAATCATGCAATCATATTTTGAGGCGCAAAGACGGGTTTGGAAATCACCTTTCTTTCTTTCGATGACAGCAAAGGCCATCCAACATCACCATTCACCACTCGCTGCTAATAACCCACTGTTCCTCCCGTTCTGCCCCATCAGCTCTTCTCAGTCCTTGCGTTTATGGCATGTGATCCCCGCCCTCTGTTACTCAATTCATGTGTTTATAACGCCTGATCTCACTATCTGCTTACTTCATGTGCTTGTAGTAGACGTTGAAGGCGAGGAAGGTACCGGAGAGCAGCACGCCCAGCACGGCCAGACAGACGATGACCAGGAGGGCGGCGCGGGAGACGGTCACCACGCGCGCCACCACCAGACGCCGCGCAACCGGCACCTCGCCGCCCGGCCACGAGATGGCAGTGCAGGCGGCGCAGCGCAGCTCCAGCGAGGCGCAGCGGGGGTCGTACAGAGCCACCAGCGTCAGGTTATCGCCTGGTGACCGGTCACAGCAGGTCAGGTCAGGTCAGGTCAGGTCAGGTCAGGTCAGGTCAGGTCAGGTCAGGTCAGGTCAGGTCACACTGGGTCGTGCAGAGCCACCAGCGTCAGGTTATCGCCTGGTGACCGGTCACAGCAGGTCAGGTCAGGTCAGGTCAGGTCAGGTCAGGTCAGGTCACACGGGGTCGTACAGAGCCACCAGTGTCAGGTTATCGCCTAGTCACCGGTCATATCAGGTCAGGTCAGGTCAGGTCAGGTCAGGTCAGGTCAGGTCAGGTCAGGTCAGGTCAGGTCAGGTCAGGTCACACTGGGTCGTACAGAGCCACCAGTGGCAGGTTATCGCCTGGTGACCGGTCACAGCAGGTCAGGTCAGGTCAGGTCAGGTCAGGTCAGGTCAGGTCAGGTCAGGTCAGGTCACACTGGGTCGTACAGAGCCACCAGCGTCAGGTTATCGCCTGGTGACCGGTCACAGCAGGTCAGACGACGCAATGTTGGGCGACACGGCGGTGTGTGAACGTGAGTGATGGGTGTGCACCTTACGTGTCGCTAGTGATGTGACCAGGTCATCGAGAGGTTCGGCCTGCAGTGATAGTCAGCTCAGCTATTTCTGATACAGACATGTTGAAGCTTGAATAACCATTTTTTTCAGCTGATTCGGGTACAAATACAAAATTGAGACTTTGGGTTTAAGCCCAGAGAGGAGTCGCTGATGATGTTACATCATCCTCTCACCTTGAAGCTGATAAAAGGCCGTCAGACTTCTCCGGTCAGCTCCATCAAAACTCACAGGTCCCTGGAACATGGAGGAGAACGAGGCTTAGCTGGTTTACTTCGTCGAAATTTACAGATCTCTGGCTCCATCGACTCTCACTGATTCTTAGAACATACACCGACTTTTCTCAATGGGTCCCGAAGATGAACGACTCAACACAATGGCTCCTGGCTGGTCACCCGGCTCGAGTTCCATTACGTCACATTCAGTTGTGGCCTTCCTTGATGTCATAGCTGCGCAAAGGCCCTGATCAGACCAAAACTGTCTGTGCTTATTAACCTGGTAACAATGATTCTCCAACTGCGTCGAAATTATATAAGCTTTAGGGTAGAGATAGTTCATCGAGCTAGAACAAAACAATTAATATAATGCGCCCAAACATATATGGCGTATTTCTTCACAGTTGTGTTGTTTATGTCATAAATGTCAATACCTAATGTTCATTTGTTGATTTGGATTAGGAATTGGGATTATTTTAATGTCATGGTTGATTGACTTAATCCGCTCCGTGCCGGTGGCCGGCGCCACCTTCGCCGCGCCGGGGGGGGGGGGGGGGGTTTAGACCCCCTCTAATTCGAAAACTAAAAAGGCTAGACAGACGTGGACAAAATAGTTTGAAAGCTCTCGACAAGCACATTCGTAGTTACTTCGGTATTTTTTGGTTCAGGTCAATATTGAGGTCACCAGAGGTCATCAAAGGTCCGATTTGCCAGTTTTAGGACTTCGCTTCGAACACCCCCAAATATCTCGGGAACTATGATAGCTAGGAACACACGATAAAAAAAACAATAGAAAGCTCTTTAACAATGCAATTGACATTGTCCTCCGATTTTAGCTCAGGTCAATATATGAAGCTCCAGAGGTCATCAAAAGCGAAAAAAATATATATTTTTGGCAAAATCGTTTTTCAAAAATAACTTTTTACCTAACAACGATGCAACATTATTTTTCACGCCGTCGTGTTTTCCTTTTCAAGGCACTTCGAATCATATTAATGGTGACCAGGTTAGGTCAACATATAAATTTGAACTAAGGTCAAGGTCAAGTGGTAACCCAAATAGGTCATGTTGCATATTGGGAAACTTGTCTCGAGGAGACAAACACGTCGGTGTCGGTTTCACTTCTCTATCGTCATTCCGTGGAGGATTATTGCCAAAAAGTGTTGGCGACCTCGGATGACCTCGGCTGACCCTATAGGGGTCCCAGGACAAAAATTGCACCTAGGTTATCACGAATGGCCTATGATAACATGATCCATAAGGAATTTGACTGCTATCTTGCGTATCCTCGGAATAGGAAGCATTTTAATATTTCCCCATTTACTTATTATGGGGAGGTCACGAAATTGACCCGACCTGAGGTCACTGATATCAAAATCCTAAATACACGAATTGTAGATATATATGACTTTATAAAATCCTGTAAGTGTAAAACCGATCATTCAAAAACTGTGACTGTGGTACCTCCGAACACTTTTTTGGAGCTGGGATCACGTGACCTGGTCTGGTGACCTGACCTGAAATGACCCGAGATCAATAATTTGACATAATGTGGATATTTGATACCCGAACAGCTGTGTCAAAAACGGCGGCGTTGCGCGTCGTCATTTGTCCTCTATCCTGGAAGAAAAAAAACTAAGGGGGTGTCTACCCCCCCCCCCCCCCCCCCGGCACGGCGCGGGTTAATAGGACAGAATGCAACAGTTTGTAAGATCATTTTCCTGTAGTGGTACACGTCCGCTTTCATTGTAGCCACAACACCCTTTTGGCACTCAGCTAGCCCCTTTCGCTTCCCTTCTCCCACTGAGCCTGGCCACCATCCATAGCTCATGGTTTCCCGACTGGGCGCGGTTTTAGCTCTCATTCTGCCGGCAATGAGTTTCTATCTATGACCGAAATTTCCGGAAACGGCAGCCATCGTTCGCCAAGTTCCCCGATAAATGCCGACCACGTGCGACTCGATGACGTCACAATTACCAGGTCATCGATTGCGCGAGGTGCGGTGCTCTCCGGGGCACAGCAGGGCGGCGTCGAAGTGAGGCGTCGCGGTCGGTCGGCCGGCCCGGCGCCTGAATTGGACGAAGCTCATCTAACCCGGCCGCTCGGAGCTCATTGGGCCCATTGGAGGGGCTTACCGGCGCCTCGGCGGACCGTTGTGCAGGCTAATCCAGACGCTCGTGGGCCCATTGGAGCGGCTTACCGGCGCCTTGGTGGACCGTTGTGCAGGCTAATCCAGACGGTCGTGGGCCAATTGGAGCGGCTTACCTGGTCCCCGTGGGATGGCCGAGTGAAAACTGAGCCCAGATCCCAGAACAGCTCCCAGCTTCCCGGAGAAGAAGACGGGTATTGCGAGTTTCAAGGTTACAAGGAAATGTGCATAGCATTACACTTTTGAGGTCACCGTTTAACAATTTATGTCGTTCTCCAATGATCATTGACATTAAACAAACAGTGAACACCCTTAAACTGAATGTCAACGTGCGAAATCACCGAGGATCCATGACTTGAAAACGTTGACATGCATGCCCGGGTTGGCGCGGAGCCATCAATGACAGCCTGCTCCAGAGCAGACAGCCACTGTGCCTCCTCACCGACACGCCGGTGAAGTTGAGTCCCTGTGTCGCTCTGAACAGGTCCCCGGCCGTCTCGGCGTGGCTGTAGTCGAACCGGTGCAGCAGGCGCCGCTCCCCGCGGGCCCGCCAGACCCGCTGCGTCTCGCGCAGGGCCAGCGCGACGCTCCAGAGGGCGTCATACGCCAGCGAGGCGGTCCGAGTGACGGGCACCTGACGCAGCCGCAGCGCGCGTCGGAACGCCGCCGAACTCTGCCGGCACACAGCACACAGTCACAGGTATACACAACTGTCGCGCTATACAGTCAACAGGAGTCATACAATTTAAAACGGTACCGCATGTACTTTGGAGTTCCCCATCCAAACCCCAATCCAACTAATTGCATTTTGATTGGTCTGGATGAGAAAATTGGTCAATCTCATAGATTTGGAAGGGATTATATTTGAATATTCAAAGTAGATACTTCTAACGAAATTGAATAATCATCTCAAACCAGGCATCTTGTTTTTGTATAGACAAGACATCACTTTTACGCGATGACTCATCAAAATTGCTTCAACTTAGATTCGCATCTCACGACTCTTTAAATTGAACATGGATGGCTTCGTAAGATAGATTGGACCCGGATTCGGACATTGTGGATTTTGACCGGATCTGAACTTCACTGATGCATTTCACACACAGGTCAATGGCCAAATATGCGAGTGACTGGCAATACGAAGCAGGCGATATATATATATATATATACATACACGCCAGTTATCACAGCAGCAATCGATGAGAGCTCATCGCTAGTCAAAACGGCGGCGGCGGCAGCGCCCACCTAGGGGGCACCCGGACTTGAACCAGGGACCTCTCGATCTGCAGTCGAATGCTCTACCACTGAGCTATACCCCCGTGAGCCCAGCGATGCAACGTAACCAGAGGGTCTGTGCCTGTGTAATTCAACACGGAGCCAGTTCGACCTTAGGACTGATCCGAAATCAGGAATGCGCTTTTGGAACTGTTATAATAGAACAGTTCACACTAGAATCTGGAATCTCAGATCTACATGTCTTTCTTCATAGAGATATCCACCAAATATTTTATAAACATCCATAATTTTGTATAATTTTTTTCCACTTTCAACATGTTAGGTACAGACTGGTTATTGATTCATCTTCTTTAAGGATTCAATCACGATTCCTTTTGGAATAGGTATGCATGATTCAGTCACCGTTTGATTCATGGATAACCATTTTGAGAAATGATTCTTTCCGATTCAAAGAATCAAAACATTTTTTGATCAAACCACGTTTGACTCACCATTGAAATAGCATTGCACAGTCTTTTTGATTCAGTCAGCCTTGTTTCTATGCGGGTTTTGATTCAATCATGATTCATGAATCACAAAATCCGGTGGTGAATCGATTCTTCTTTGATTCAAGGGATTTTGATTGAACGATTCCAATCGATTCAATCAGAGTTGAATCAATAACTAGTCTGGTTAGGTAGATAGGGAGGTGGTCCAAATTACCACAGTGGTCCAAATTCCCCCACCCTACCCCGTATTTATGGTAAATGTAAATGATAGGGTCTTAACCCTATTTGTAACAGGGGGGGCGGATTCCGCCCCCTCCCCCCCCCCTCATGTTTTTCGCAGATATCTCCAGAACGGCTGGGAGCAGGCCCATGAAATTTTAGGACTTTTCATAGAATTGAATACCGCATTTGGAGTCAAAATTTTGAGTTCTTAACCTGAACAGAGGCGGTTCCAGGGCACAGTTTTGGGTGGGTTCGGAGGCGACATTTGGCGATAATACGGAAATGCGACCTTCACGGGTTTCTTCCTAACTGCCTCAAGTATGAAAGCGTTACATCGGTTTACGGTGATTGCAACAAGTTCAAATTAGTTGATGTTAATGCAATATCATAAAAATTGCATGGCAGAGGCGGTTTCAGGGCTTGAAAGGGGGGGGGGGGGGGTTCCAAGAAGTATTCAATGCTTGGCTGGACGCCAATAGAGCGATGTAAGGGACATTTATAGCTATCAAGATGTAAAAGATAGCTTCTGCTTCCATTATTTGCATAATTTATTACATATAGAGTTTCAGGGGCGTGTTCAGGCACATGAAAAGGGGGGTGACTGGCATGGTGATCACGATATGCCAGCGATAACGGCGCAATAGACGTTTAGCTTATAATGATATATGCACATATGAGGCCAGAAAAGGGAATTACGTCATTTTTGGCAGAGGCGCGCTCAGGAATGGAAGAAAGGGGGTCATATTATTGCGAGGAAACTAAGAGGCATGGGCGTACAATGACATAACATACTGCAGTTTTCGAATGAAGCACGCACCACAGGCTACTCTACGAACGATTATAAGATAATAGGCGAGTCCAGGTAGGGTAGAAAGTGGGGTAAGCAATATTAATTGAAGTTGTAGTGAAATAGTCACTGTTGACTAGTTAGTATCATAATAGCGGATAATATACTTATCAAAAGGTCTTGTGCCACCCCAGTGTGGATCCTGGATACGCCTATGATGAAGTACAACATGCAAAAAGGAACTATCTACGATCAGTAACATATTTATAGTGCTGGGTAGCAACTTGTCTGAGGCTATTATTTTTTCTAATTTGACCTCCCTTTTTCACTAACCTGGTACCGCCTATGGAAAAAATATAATTTATAACAGTTTTTTCTAATGTCACAATCACATACCATTTCATTTATCAAAAAAAAAATCAATAAATGGTTTTATTACGCATTTACTTCACCCCCATATTGAGTGACCTGCACACGCCTATGATTTTTGAATTGTCTAACGTCACCATCATATATCAATTTCCAACTCAATCTCTATCGATTCCTATTAGTTGTGTTAAAATCAGTCGATAAACATGAAAGCTATGTTGGATCAAAAATACCACTAAAATTTGTAGTTTTTGCCCCCCTGTTGCCCCCCTATCCAAAATGTAGATTTTTTATTATTTAGAAATGTAGATCATGTTGAAGGGAAGCAAACACCGTTTCATTTTCGAAAATCGGACAGGTAGATCTCGAGATTTCCGGGGGGACGAATCCGCCCCCCCTGTTACAAATAGGGGTAGCCAGGAGCCTGTTACAAATAGGGTTAAATGTATTGCTATCATGCATACTTTTATAAGACAAACAATCATAAAGGGTGCCATCCTGAGGGATAATTATGTTGATTCTCACGCGCTGTTAAGTTTATTGTGCATTTAACTGTAACGTATTTGGTTGGGTAGGATACTCCATCACTGCAGCCAGAACCTAATCACTAACCAGAGTTTGTCGAGCTCTTCTGGCTCAATTGTGGACTGGTATATATGGATTTTAATACACTCATTGATCTTGTACTTATATTTGTAACAAGAGTACAGAGGTTTCCAGTTGTTCGATGTTTAACTCCGCTTGTGTGCTCGATGCATATGTAGCACTG
>JAXIVJ010013685.1:20000-36497 GCA_036785665.1 Chirona hameri
GTATGTAGGTATGTATGTAGGTATGTATGTAGGTATGTATGTAGGTATGTATGTAGGTATGTATGTAGGTATGTATGTAGGTATGTATGTAGGTATGTATGTAGTATGTATGTAGTATGTATGTAGTATGTATGTAGGTATGTATGTAGGTATGTATGTAGGTATGTATGTAGGTATGTATGTAGGTATGTATGTAGGTATGTATGTAGGTATGTATGTAGGTATGTATGTAGGTATGTATGTAGGTATGTATGTAGGTATGTATGTAGGTATGTATGTAGGTATGTATGTAGGTATGTATGTAGGTATGTATGTAGGTATGTATGTAGGTATGTATGTAGGTATGTATGTAGGTATGTATGTAGGTATGTATGTAGGTATGTATGTAGGTATGTATGTAGGTATGTATGTAGGTATGTATGTAGGTATGTATGTAGGTATGTATGTAGGTATGTATGTAGGTATGTATGTAGGTATGTATGTAGGTATGTATGTAGGTATGTATGTAGGTATGTATGTAGGTATGTATGTAGGTATGTATGTAGGTATGTATGTAGGTATGTATGTAGGTATGTATGTAGGTATGTATGTAGGTATGTATGTAGGTATGTATGTAGGTATGTATGTAGGTATGTATGTAGGTATGTATGTAGGTATGTATGTAGGTATGTATGTAGGTATGTATGTAGGTATGTATGTAGGTATGTATGTAGGTATGTATGTAGGTATGTATGTAGGTATGTATGTAGGTATGTATGTAGGTATGTATGTAGGTATGTATGTAGGTATGTATGTAGGTATGTATGTAGGTATGTATGTAGGTATGTATGTAGGTATGTATGTAGGTATGTATGTAGGTATGTATGTAGGTATGTATGTAGGTATGTATGTAGGTATGTATGTAGGTATGTATGTAGGTATGTATGTAGGTATGTATGTAGGTATGTATGTAGGTATGTATGTAGGTATGTATGTAGGTATGTATGTAGGTATGTATGTAGGTATGTATGTAGGTATGTATGTAGGTATGTATGTAGGTATGTATGTAGGTATGTATGTAGGTATGTATGTAGGTATGTATGTAGGTATGTATGTAGGTATGTATGTAGGTATGTATGTAGGTATGTATGTAGGTATGTATGTAGGTATGTATGTAGGTATGTATGTAGGTATGTATGTAGGTATGTATGTAGGTATGTATGTAGGTATGTATGTAGGTATGTATGTAGGTATGTATGTAGGTATGTATGTAGGTATGTATGTAGGTATGTATGTAGGTATGTATGTAGGTATGTATGTAGGTATGTATGTAGGTATGTATGTAGGTATGTATGTAGGTATGTATGTAGGTATGTATGTAGGTATGTATGTAGGTATGTATGTAGGTATGTATGTAGGTATGTATGTAGGTATGTATGTAGGTAGTATGTAGGTATGTATGTAGGTATGTATGTAGGTATGTATGTAGGTATGTATGTAGGTATGTATGTAGGTATGTATGTAGGTATGTATGTAGGTATGTATGTAGGTATGTATGTAGGTATGTATGTAGGTATGTATGTAGGTATGTATGTAGGTATGTATGTAGGTATGTATGTAGGTATGTATGTAGGTATGTATGTAGGTATGTATGTAGGTATGTATGTAGGTATGTATGTAGGTATGTATTTAGGTATGTATGTAGGTATGTATGTAGGTATGTATGTAGGTATGTATGTAGGTATGTATGTAGGTATGTATGTAGGTATGTATGTAGGTATGTATGTAGGTATGTATGTAGGTATGTATGTAGGTATGTATGTAGGTATGTATGTAGGTATGTATGTAGGTATGTATGTAGGTATGTATGTAGGTATGTATGTAGGTATGTATGTAGGTATGTATGTAGGTATGTATGTAGGTATGTATGTAGGTATGTATGTAGGTATGTATGTAGGTATGTATGTAGGTATGTATGTAGGTATGTATGTAGGTATGTATGTAGGTATGTATGTAGGTATGTATGTAGGTATGTATGTAGGTATGTATGTAGGTATGTATGTAGGTATGTATGTAGGTATGTATGTAGGTATGTATGTAGGTATGTATCTAGGTATGTATGTAGGTATGTATGTAGGTATGTATGTAGGTATGTATGTAGGTATGTATGTAGGTATGTATGTAGGTATGTATGTAGGTATGTATGTAGGTATGTATGTAGGTATGTATGTAGGTATGTATGTAGGTATGTATGTAGGTATGTATGTAGGTATGTATGTAGGTATGTATGTAGGTATGTATGTAGGTATGTATGTAGGTATGTATGTAGGTATGTATGTAGGTATGTATGTAGGTATGTATGTAGGTATGTATGTAGGTATGTATGTAGGTATGTATGTAGGTATGTATGTAGGTATGTATGTAGGTATGTATGTAGGTATGTATGTAGGTATGTATGTAGGTATGTATGTAGGTATGTATGTAGGTATGTATGTAGGTATGTATGTAGGTATGTATGTAGGTATGTATGTAGGTATGTATGTAGGTATGTATGTATGTAGGTATGTATGTAGGTATGTATGTAGGTATGTATGTAGGTATGTATGTAGGTATGTATGTAGGTATGTATGTAGGTATGTATGTAGGTATGTATGTAGGTATGTATGTAGGTATGTATGTAGGTATGTATGTAGGTATGTATGTAGGTATGTATGTAGGTATGTATGTAGGTATGTATGTAGGTATGTATGTAGGTATGTATGTAGGTATGTATGTAGGTATGTATGTAGGTATGTATGTAGGTATGTATGTAGGTATGTATGTAGGTATGTATGTAGGTATGTATGTAGGTATGTATGTAGGTATGTATGTAGGTATGTATGTAGGTATGTATGTAGGTATGTATGTAGGTATGTATGTAGGTATGTATGTAGGTATGTATGTAGGTATGTATGTAGGTATGTATGTAGGTATGTATGTAGGTATGTATGTAGGTATGTATGTAGGTATGTATGTAGGTATGTATGTAGGTATGTATGTAGGTATGTATGTAGGTATGTATGTAGGTATGTATGTAGGTATGTATGTAGGTATGTATGTAGGTATGTATGTAGGTATGTATGTAGGTATGTATGTAGGTATGTATGTAGGTATGTATGTAGGTATGTATGTAGGTATGTATGTAGGTATGTATGTAGGTATGTATGTAGGTATGTATGTAGGTATGTATGTAGGTATGTATGTAGGTATGTATGTAGGTATGTATGTAGGTATGTATGTAGGTATGTATGTAGGTATGTATGTAGGTATGTATGTAGGTATGTATGTAGGTATGTATGTAGGTATGTATGTAGGTATGTATGTAGGTATGTATGTAGGTATGTATGTAGGTATGTATGTAGGTATGTATGTAGGTATGTATGTAGGTATGTATGTAGGTATGTATGTAGGTATGTATGTAGGTATGTATGTAGGTATGTATGTAGGTATGTATGTAGGTATGTATGTAGGTATGTATGTAGGTATGTATGTAGGTATGTATGTAGGTATGTATGTAGGTATGTATGTAGGTATGTATGTAGGTATGTATGTAGGTATGTATGTAGGTATGTATGTAGGTATGTATGTAGGTATGTATGTAGGTATGTATGTAGGTATGTATGTAGGTATGTATGTAGGTATGTATGTAGGTATGTATGTAGGTATGTATGTAGGTATGTATGTAGGTATGTATGTAGGTATGTATGTAGGTATGTATGTAGGTATGTATGTAGGTATGTATGTAGGTATGTATGTAGGTATGTATGTAGGTATGTATGTAGGTATGTATGTAGGTATGTATGTAGGTATGTATGTAGGTATGTATGTAGGTATGTATGTAGGTATGTATGTAGGTATGTATGTAGGTATGTATGTAGGTATGTATGTAGGTATGTATGTAGGTATGTATGTAGGTATGTATGTAGGTATGTATGTAGGTATGTATGTAGGTATGTATGTAGGTATGTATGTAGGTATGTATGTAGGTATGTATGTAGGTATGTATGTAGGTATGTATGTAGGTATGTATGTAGGTATGTATGTAGGTATGTATGTAGGTATGTATGTAGGTATGTATGTAGGTATGTATGTAGGTATGTATGTAGGTATGTATGTAGGTATGTATGTAGGTATGTATGTAGGTATGTATGTAGGTATGTATGTAGGTATGTATGTAGGTATGTATGTAGGTATGTATGTAGGTATGTATGTAGGTATGTATGTAGGTATGTATGTAGGTATGTATGTAGGTATGTATGTAGGTATGTATGTAGGTATGTATGTAGGTATGTATGTAGGTATGTATGTAGGTATGTATGTAGGTATGTATGTAGGTATGTATGTAGGTATGTATGTAGGTATGTATGTAGGTATGTATGTAGGTATGTATGTAGGTATGTATGTAGGTATGTATGTAGGTATGTATGTAGGTATGTATGTAGGTATGTATGTAGGTATGTATGTAGGTATGTATGTAGGTATGTATGTAGGTATGTATGTAGGTATGTATGTAGGTATGTATGTAGGTATGTATGTAGGTATGTATGTAGGTATGTATGTAGGTATGTATGTAGGTATGTATGTAGGTATGTATGTAGGTATGTATGTAGGTATGTATGTAGGTATGTATGTAGGTATGTATGTAGGTATGTATGTAGGTATGTATGTAGGTATGTATGTAGGTATGTATGTAGGTATGTATGTAGGTATGTATGTAGGTATGTATGTAGGTATGTATGTAGGTATGTATGTAGGTATGTATGTAGGTATGTATGTAGGTATGTATGTAGGTATGTATGTAGGTATGTATGTAGGTATGTATGTAGGTATGTATGTAGGTATGTATGTAGGTATGTATGTAGGTATGTATTATGTAGGTATGTATGTAGGTATGTATGTAGGTATGTATGTAGGTATGTATGTAGGTATGTATGTAGGTATGTATGTAGGTATGTATGTAGGTATGTATGTAGGTATGTATGTAGGTATGTATGTAGGTATGTATGTAGGTATGTATGTAGGTATGTATGTAGGTATGTATGTAGGTATGTATGTAGGTATGTATGTAGGTATGTATGTAGGTATGTATGTAGGTATGTATGTAGGTATGTATGTAGGTATGTATGTAGGTATGTATGTAGGTATGTATGTAGGTATGTATGTAGGTATGTATGTAGGTATGTATGTAGGTATGTATGTAGGTATGTATGTAGGTATGTATGTAGGTATGTATGTAGGTATGTATGTAGGTATGTATGTAGGTATGTATGTAGGTATGTATGTAGGTATGTATGTAGGTATGTATGTAGGTATGTATGTAGGTATGTATGTAGGTATGTATGTAGGTATGTATGTAGGTATGTATGTAGGTATGTATGTAGGTATGTATGTAGGTATGTATGTAGGTATGTATGTAGGTATGTATGTAGGTATGTATGTAGGTATGTATGTAGGTATGTATGTAGGTATGTATGTAGGTATGTATGTAGGTATGTATGTAGGTATGTATGTAGGTAGTATGTATGTAGGTATGTATGTAGGTATGTATGTAGGTATGTATGTAGGTATGTATGTAGGTATGTATGTAGGTATGTATGTAGGTATGTATGTAGGTATGTATGTAGGTATGTATGTAGGTATGTATGTAGGTATGTATGTAGGTATGTATGTAGGTATGTATGTAGGTATGTATGTAGGTATGTATGTAGGTATGTATGTAGGTATGTATGTAGGTATGTATGTAGGTATGTATGTAGGTATGTATGTAGGTATGTATGTAGGTATGTATGTAGGTATGTATGTAGGTATGTATGTAGGTATGTATGTAGGTATGTATGTAGGTATGTATGTAGGTATGTATGTAGGTATGTATGTAGGTATGTATGTAGGTATGTATGTAGGTATGTATGTAGGTATGTATGTAGGTATGTATGTAGGTATGTATGTAGGTATGTATGTAGGTATGTATGTAGGTATGTATGTAGGTATGTATGTAGGTATGTATGTAGGTATGTATGTAGGTATGTATGTAGGTATGTATGTAGGTATGTATGTAGGTATGTATGTAGGTATGTATGTAGGTATGTATGTAGGTATGTATGTAGGTATGTATGTAGGTATGTATGTAGGTATGTATGTAGGTATGTATGTAGGTATGTATGTAGGTATGTATGTAGGTATGTATGTAGGTATGTATGTAGGTATGTATGTAGGTATGTATGTAGGTATGTA
The DNA here is from genome assembly GCA_036785665.1 of Chirona hameri. Classification (NCBI taxonomy): domain Eukaryota; kingdom Metazoa; phylum Arthropoda; class Thecostraca; order Balanomorpha; family Balanidae; genus Chirona; species Chirona hameri. The sequence continues at coordinate 26,250 of JAXIVJ010013685.1, forward strand.
TGTAGGTATGTATGTAGGTATGTATGTATGTATGTAGGTATGTATGTAGGTATGTATGTAGGTATGTATGTAGGTATGTATGTAGGTATGTATGTAGGTATGTATGTAGGTATGTATGTAGGTATGTATGTAGGTATGTATGTAGGTATGTATGTAGGTATGTATGTAGGTATGTATGTAGGTATGTATGTAGGTATGTATGTAGGTATGTATGTAGGTATGTATGTAGGTATGTATGTAGGTATGTATGTAGGTATGTATGTAGGTATGTATGTAGGTATGTATGTAGGTATGTATGTAGGTATGTATGTAGGTATGTATGTAGGTATGTATGTAGGTATGTATGTAGGTATGTATGTAGGTATGTATGTAGGTATGTATGTAGGTATGTATGTAGGTATGTATGTAGGTATGTATGTAGGTATGTATGTAGGTATGTATGTAGGTATGTATGTAGGTATGTATGTAGGTATGTATGTAGGTATGTATGTAGGTATGTATGTAGGTATGTATGTAGGTATGTATGTAGGTATGTATGTAGGTATGTATGTAGGTATGTATGTAGGTATGTATGTATGTATGTAGGTATGTATGTAGGTATGTATGTAGGTATGTATGTAGGTATGTATGTAGGTATGTATGTAGGTATGTATGTAGGTATGTATGTAGGTATGTATGTAGGTATGTATGTAGGTATGTATGTAGGTATGTATGTAGGTATGTATGTAGGTATGTATGTAGGTATGTATGTAGGTATGTATGTAGGTATGTATGTAGGTATGTATGTAGGTATGTATGTAGGTATGTATGTAGGTATGTATGTAGGTATGTATGTAGGTATGTATGTAGGTATGTATGTAGGTATGTATGTAGGTATGTATGTAGGTATGTATGTAGGTATGTATGTAGGTATGTATGTAGGTATGTATGTAGGTATGTATGTAGGTATGTATGTAGGTATGTATGTAGGTATGTATGTAGGTATGTATGTAGGTATGTATGTAGGTATGTATGTAGGTATGTATGTAGGTATGTATGTAGGTATGTATGTAGGTATGTATGTAGGTATGTATGTAGGTATGTATGTAGGTATGTATGTAGGTATGTATGTAGGTATGTATGTAGGTATGTATGTAGGTATGTATGTAGGTATGTATGTAGGTATGTATGTAGGTATGTATGTAGGTATGTATGTAGGTATGTATGTAGGTATGTATGTAGGTATGTATGTAGGTATGTATGTAGGTATGTATGTAGGTATGTATGTAGGTATGTATGTAGGTATGTATGTAGGTATGTATGTAGGTATGTATGTAGGTATGTATGTAGGTATGTATGTAGGTATGTATGTAGGTATGTATGTAGGTATGTATGTAGGTATGTATGTAGGTATGTATGTAGGTATGTATGTAGGTATGTATGTAGGTATGTATGTAGGTATGTATGTAGGTATGTATGTAGGTATGTATGTAGGTATGTATGTAGGTATGTATGTAGGTATGTATGTAGGTATGTATGTAGGTATGTATGTAGGTATGTATGTAGGTATGTATGTAGGTATGTATGTAGGTATGTATGTAGGTATGTATGTAGGTATGTATGTAGGTATGTATGTAGGTATGTATGTAGGTATGTATGTAGGTATGTATGTAGGTAGGTATGTAGGTAGGTATGTAGGTAGGTATGTAGGTATGTATGTAGGTATGTATGTAGGTATGTATGTAGGTATGTATGTAGGTATGTATGTAGGTATGTATGTAGGTATGTATGTAGGTATGTATGTAGGTATGTATGTAGGTATGTATGTAGGTATGTATGTAGGTATGTATGTAGGTATGTATGTAGGTATGTATGTAGGTATGTATGTAGGTATGTATGTAGGTATGTATGTAGGTATGTATGTAGGTATGTATGTAGGTATGTATGTAGGTATGTATGTAGGTATGTATGTAGGTATGTATGTAGGTATGTATGTAGGTATGTATGTAGGTATGTATGTAGGTATGTATGTAGGTATGTATGTAGGTATGTATGTAGGTATGTATGTAGGTATGTATGTAGGTATGTATGTAGGTATGTATGTAGGTATGTATGTAGGTATGTATGTAGGTATGTATGTAGGTATGTATGTAGGTATGTATGTAGGTATGTATGTAGGTATGTATGTAGGTATGTATGTAGGTATGTATGTAGGTATGTATGTAGGTATGTATGTAGGTATGTATGTAGGTATGTATGTAGGTATGTATGTAGGTATGTATGTAGGTATGTATGTAGGTATGTATGTAGGTATGTATGTAGGTATGTATGTAGGTATGTATGTAGGTATGTATGTAGGTATGTATGTAGGTATGTATGTAGGTATGTATGTAGGTATGTATGTAGGTATGTATGTAGGTATGTATGTAGGTATGTATGTAGGTATGTATGTAGGTATGTATGTAGGTATGTATGTAGGTATGTATGTAGGTATGTATGTAGGTATGTATGTAGGTATGTATGTAGGTATGTATGTAGGTATGTATGTAGGTATGTATGTAGGTATGTATGTAGGTATGTATGTAGGTATGTATGTAGGTATGTATGTAGGTATGTATGTAGGTATGTATGTAGGTATGTATGTAGGTATGTATGTAGGTATGTATGTAGGTATGTATGTAGGTATGTATGTAGGTATGTATGTAGGTATGTATGTAGGTATGTATGTAGGTATGTATGTAGGTATGTATGTAGGTATGTATGTAGGTATGTATGTAGGTATGTATGTAGGTATGTATGTAGGTATGTATGTAGGTATGTATGTATGTAGGTATGTATGTAGGTATGTATGTAGGTATGTATGTAGGTATGTATGTAGGTATGTATGTAGGTATGTATGTAGGTATGTATGTAGGTATGTATGTAGGTATGTATGTAGGTATGTATGTAGGTATGTATGTAGGTATGTATGTAGGTATGTATGTATGTATGTAGGTATGTATGTAGGTATGTATGTAGGTATGTATGTAGGTATGTATGTAGGTATGTATGTAGGTATGTATAGTATGTAGGTATGTATGTAGGTATGTATGTAGGTATGTATGTAGGTATGTATGTAGTATGTATGTGGTATGTCTGTAGGTATGTATGTAGGTATGTATGTAGGTATGTATGTAGGTATGTATGTAGGTATGTATGTAGGTATGTATGTAGGTATGTATGTAGGTATGTATGTAGGTATGTATGTAGGTATGTATGTAGGTATGTATGTAGGTATGTATGTAGGTATGTATGTAGGTATGTATGTAGGTATGTATGTAGGTATGTATGTAGGTATGTATGTAGGTATGTATGTAGGTATGTATGTAGGTATGTATGTAGGTATGTATGTAGGTATGTATGTAGGTATGTATGTAGGTATGTATGTAGGTATGTATGTAGGTATGTATGTAGGTATGTATGTAGGTATGTATGTAGGTATGTATGTAGGTATGTATGTAGGTATGTATGTAGGTATGTATGTAGGTATGTATGTAGGTATGTATGTAGGTATGTATGTAGGTATGTATGTAGGTATGTATTTAGGTATGTATGTAGGTATGTATGTAGGTATGTATGTAGGTATGTATGTAGGTATGTATGTAGGTATGTATGTAGGTATGTATGTAGGTATGTATGTAGGTATGTATGTAGGTATGTATGTAGTATGTATGTAGGTATGTATGTAGGTATGTATGTAGGTATGTATGTAGGTATGTATGTAGGTATGTATGTAGGTATGTATGTAGGTATGTATGTATGTAGGTAGGTATGTATGTAGGTATGTATGTAGGTATGTATGTAGGTATGTATGTAGGTATGTATGTAGGTATGTATGTAGGTATGTATGTAGGTATGTATGTAGGTATGTATGTAGGTATTATGTAGGTATGTATGTATGTATGTATGTAGAGTATGTATGTAGGTATGTATGTAGGTATGTATGTAGGTATGTATGTAGGTATGTATGTAGGTATGTATGTAGGTATGTAGATGTAGGTATGTATGTAGGTATGTATGTAGGTATGTATGTAGGTATGTATGTAGGTATGTATGTAGGTATGTATGTAGGTATGTATGTAGGTATGTATGTAGGTATGTATGTAGGTATGTATGTAGGTATGTATGTAGGTATGTATGTAGGTATGTATGTAGGTATGTATGTAGGTATGTATGTAGGTATGTATGTAGGTATGTATGTAGGTATGTATTTAGGTATGTATGTAGGTATGTATGTAGGTATGTATGTAGGTATGTATGTAGGTATGTATGTAGGTATGTATGTAGGTATGTATGTAGGTAATGTATGTAGGTATGTATGTAGGTATGTATGTAGGTATGTATGTAGGTATGTATGTAGGTATGTATGTAGGTATGTATGTAGGTATGTATGTAGGTATGTATGTAGGTATGTATGTAGGTATGTATGTAGGTATGTATGTAGGTATGTATGTAGGTATGTATGTAGGTATGTATGTAGGTATGTATGTAGGTATGTATGTAGGTATGTATGTAGGTATGTATGTAGGTATGTATGTAGGTATGTATGTAGGTATGTATGTAGGTATGTATGTAGGTATGTATGTAGGTATGTATGTAGGTATGTATGTAGGTATGTATGTAGAATGTATGTAGGTATGTATGTAGGTATGTATGTAGGTATGTATGTAGGTATGTATGTAGGTATGTATGTAGGTATGTATGTAGGTATGTATGTAGGTATGTATGTAGGTATGTATGTAGGTATGTATGTAGGTATGTATGTAGGTATGTATGTAGGTATGTATGTAGGTATGTATGTAGGTATGTATGTAGGTATGTATGTAGGTATGTATGTAGGTATGTATGTAGGTGTGTATGTAGGTATGTATGTAGGTATGTATGTAGGTATGTATGTAGGTATGTATGTAGGTATGTATGTAGGTATGTATGTAGGTATGTATGTAGGTATGTATGTAGGTATGTATGTAGGTATGTATGTAGGTATGTATGTAGGTATGTATGTAGGTATGTATGTAGGTATGTATGTAGGTATGTATGTAGGTATGTATGTAGGTATGTATGTAGGTATGTATGTAGGTATGTATGTAGGTATGTATGTAGGTATGTATGTAGGTATGTATGTAGGTATGTATGTAGGTATGTATGTAGGTATGTATGTAGGTATGTATGTAGGTATGTATGTAGGTATGATGTAGGTATGTATGTAGTATGTATGAGTATGTATGTAGGTATGTATGTAGGTATGTATGTAGGTATGTATGTAGGTATGTATGTAGGTATGTATGTAGGTATGTATGTAGGTATGTATGTAGGTATGTATGTAGGTATGTATGTAGGTATGTATGTAGGTATGTATGTAGGTATGTATGTAGGTATGTATGTAGGTATGTATGTAGGTATGTATGTAGGTATGTATGTAGGTATGTATGTAGGTATGTATGTAGGTATGTATGTAGGTATGTATGTAGGTATGTATGTAGGTATGTATGTAGGTATGTATGTAGGTATGTATGTAGGTATGTATGTAGGTATGTATGTAGGTATGTATGTAGGTATGTATGTAGGTATGTATGTAGGTATGTATGTAGGTATGTATGTAGGTATGTATGTAGGTATGTATGTAGGTATGTATGTAGGTATGTATGTAGGTATGTATGTAGTATGTATGTAGGTATGTATGTAGGTATGTATGTAGGTATGTATGTAGGTATGTATGTAGGTATGTATGTAGGTATGTATGTAGGTATGTATGTAGGTATGTATGTAGGTATGTATGTAGGTATGTATGTAGGTATGTATGTAGGTATGTATGTAGGTATGTATGTAGGTATGTATGTAGGTATGTATGTAGGTATGTATGTAGGTATGTATGTAGGTATGTATGTAGGTATGTATGTATGTAGGTATGTATGTAGGTATGTATGTAGGTATGTATGTAGGTATGTATGTAGGTATGTATGTAGGTATGTATGTAGGTATGTATGTAGGTATGTATGTAGGTATGTATGTAGGTATGTATGTAGGTATGTATGTAGGTATGTATGTAGGTATGTATGTAGGTATGTATGTAGGTATGTATGTAGGTATGTATGTAGGTATGTATGTAGGTATGTATGTAGGTATGTATGTAGGTATGTATGTAGGTATGTATGTAGGTATGTATGTAGGTATGTATGTAGGTATGTATGTAGGTATGTATGTAGGTATGTATGTAGGTATGTATGTAGGTATGTATGTAGGTATGTATGTAGGTATGTATGTAGGTATGTATGTAGGTATGTATGTAGGTATGTATGTAGGTATGTATGTAGGTATGTATGTAGGTATGTATGTAGGTATGTATGTAGGTATGTATGTAGGTATGTATGTAGGTATGTATGTAGGTATGTATGTAGGTATGTATGTAGGTATGTATGTAGGTATGTATGTAGGTATGTATGTAGGTATGTATGTAGGTATGTATGTAGGTATGTATGTAGGTATGTATGTAGGTATGTATGTAGGTATGTATGTAGGTATGTATGTAGGTATGTATGTAGGTATGTATGTAGGTATGTATGTAGGTATGTATGTAGGTATGTATGTAGGTATGTATGTAGGTATGTATGTAGGTATGTATGTAGGTATGTATGTAGGTATGTATGTAGGTATGTGTAGGTATATGTAGGTATGTATGTAGGTATGTATGTAGGTATGTATGTAGGTATGTATGTAGGTATGTATGTAGGTATGTATGTAGGTATGTATGTAGGTATGTATGGTATGTATGTAGGTATGTATGTAGGTATGTATGTAGGTATGTATGTAGGTATGTATGTAGGTATGTATGTAGGTATGTATGTAGGTATGTATGTAGGTATGTATGTAGGTATGTATGTAGGTATGTATGTAGGTATGTATGTAGGTATGTATGTAGGTATGTATGTAGGTATGTATGTAGGTATGTATGTAGGTATGTATGTAGAAGTGTAGTATGTATGTAGGTATGTATGTAGGTATGTATGTAGGTATGTATGTAGGTATGTATGTAGGTATGTATGTAGGTATGTATGTAGGTATGTATGTAGGTATGTATGTAGGTATGTATGTAGGTATGTATGTAGGTATGTATGTAGGTAATGTATGTAGGTATGTATGTAGGTATGTATGTAGGTATGTATGTAGGTATGTATGTAGGTATGTATGTAGGTATGTATGTAGGTATGTATGTAGGTAATGTAGGTATGTATGTAGGTATGTATGTAGGTATGTATGTAGGTATGTATGTAGGTATGTATGTAGGTATGTATGTAGGTATGTATGTAGGTATGTATGTAGGTATGTATGTAGGTATGTATGTAGGTATGTATGTAGGTATGTATGTAGGTATGTATGTAGGTATGTATGTAGGTATGTATGTAGGTATGTATGTAGGTATGTATGTAGGTATGTATGTAGGTATGTATGTAGGTATGTATGTAGGTATGTATGTAGGTATGTATGTAGGTATGTATGTAGGTATGTATGTAGGTATGTATGTAGGTATGTATGTAGGTATGTATGTAGGTAGTATGTATGTATGTATGTATGTAGGTATGTATGTAGGTATGTATGTAGGTATGTATGTAGGTATGTATGTAGGTATGTATGTAGGTATGTATGTAGGTATGTATGTAGGTATGTATGTAGGTATGTATGTAGGTATGTATGTAGGTATGTATGTAGGTATGTATGTAGGTATGTATGTAGGTATGTATGTAGGTATGTATGTAGGTATGTATGTAGGTATGTATGTAGGTATGTATGTAGGTATGTATGTAGGTATGTATGTAGGTATGTATGTAGGTATGTATGTAGGTATGTATGTAGGTATGTATGTAGGTATGTATGTAGGTATGTATGTAGGTATGTATGTAGGTATGTATGTAGGTATGTATGTAGGTATGTATGTAGGTATGTATGTAGGTATGTATGTAGGTATGTATGTAGGTATGTATGTAGGTATGTATGTAGGTATGTATGTAGGTATGTATGTAGGTATGTATGTAGGTATGTATGTAGGTATGTATGTAGGTCATGTATGTAGGTATGTATGTAGGTATGTATGTAGGTATGTATGTAGGTATGTATGTAGGTATGTATGTAGGTATGTATGTAGGTATGTATGTAGGTATGTATGTAGGTATGTATGTAGGTATGATATGTAGGTATGTATGTAGGTATGTATGTAGGTATGTATGTAGGTATGTATGGATAGGTATGTATGTAGGTATGTATGTAGGTATGTATGTAGGTATAGTATGTATGAGGTATGTATGTAGGTATGTATGTAGGTATGTATGTAGGTATGTATGAGGTATGTATGTAGGTATGTATGTAGGTATGTATGTAGGTATGTATGTAGGTATGTATGTAGGTATGTATGTAGGTATGTATGTAGGTATGTATGTAGGTATGTATGTAGGTATGTATGTAGGTATGTATGTAGGTATGTATGTAGGTATGTATGTAGGTATGTATGTAGGTATGTATGTAGGTATGTATGTAGGTATGTATGTAGGTATGTATGTAGGTATGTATGTAGGTATGTATGTAGGTATGTATGTAGGTATGTATGTAGGTATGTATGTAGGTATGTATGTAGGTATGTATGTAGGCTATGTATGTAGGTATGTATGTAGGTATGTATGTAGGTATGTATGTAGGTATGTATGTAGGTATGTATGTAGGTATGTATGTAGGTATGTATGTAGGTATGTATGTAGGTGGTATGTAGGTATGTATGTAGGTATGTATGTAGGTATGTATGTAGGTATGTATGTAGGTATGTATGTAGGTATGTATGTAGGTATGTAGGTATGTATGTAGGTATGTATGTAGGTATGTATGTAGGTATGTATGTAGGTATGTATGTAGGTATGTATGTAGGTATGTATGTAGGTAGTATGTATGTAGGTATGTATGTAGGTATGTATGTAGGTATGTATGTAGGTATGTATGTAGGTATGTATGTAGGTATGTATGTAGGTATGTATGTAGGTAGGTATGGTAGGTATGTATGTAGTATGTATGTAGGTATGTATGTAGGTATGTATGTAGGTATGTATGTAGGTATGTATGTAGGTATGTATGTAGGTATGTATGTAGGTATGTATGTAGGTATGTATGTAGGTATGTATGTAAGGTATGTATGTAGGTATGTATGTAGGTATGATGTAGGTATGTATGGTAGGTATGGTATGTAGGTATGTATGTAGGTATGTATGTAGGTATGTATGTAGGTTGTATGTAGGTATGGTATGTGATGTAGGTATGTATGTAGGTATGTATGTAGGTGTATGTAGGTATGTTTGTAGGGTATGTAGGTAGGTATGTATGTAGGTATGGTATGTATGGGTATGTATGTGGTTGTATGTAGGTATGTATGTAGGTATGTATGTAGGTATGTATGTAGGTTGAGTGGTTGGTATGGTAGGTGGTAGGTATGTAGTGGTAGGTATGTATGTAGGTATGTTGTAGGTATGTATGTAGGTATGTATGTAGGTATGTATGTAGGTATGTAGTAGGTGATGTAGGTATGGTAGTGTAGGGTCTGGTGGGTGGAGGTATGTAGGTAGGTAGGTGTATGTAGGTAGGTATGTAGTATGTAGGTAGGGTATGTAGGTCTGGTATGTAGGTGGATGTATGTATGGGTATGTATGTAGGTATGTATGTAGGTATGTAGGGTAGGTATGTATGTGTAGGTAGGTGATGTATGTAGGTATGTGATGGTAGGGATGTATGTAGGTATGTATGTAGGAGCTGGAAGAAGGAGGGGGGGGGACGCTGATAAGCAGTGGTGAGTATGTATGTAGGTAATGTATGTAGGTATGTATGTAGGTATGTATGTAAGTATGTATGTAGGTATGTATGTAAGGTATGTATGTAGGTATGTATGTAGGTATGTATGTAAGTATGTATGTAAGGTATGTATGTAAGTATGTATGTAGTATGTATGTAGAATGTATGTATGTATGTAAGTATGTATGTAAGGTATGTATGTACGTATGTATGTAAGTATGTATGATAAGTATGTATGTAATGTATAGGTATGTATGTAAGTATGTATGTAAGTATGTATGTAAGTATGTATGTAAAGTATGTATGTATGTAGTATGTATGTAAGTAATGTATGTACGTATGTATGTACGGTATGTATGTAAGTATGTATGTAAGTATGTATGTACGTATGTATGTAGGTATGTCTGT
>JAXIVJ010013686.1:0-36491 GCA_036785665.1 Chirona hameri
GAGAAATTGATAAATGTAAATAGAAAGGCATGTTTCTAGACCAGTTTTGTCTCAGAAATATAGAAAATGTAATTATTTATTCGTATCTGGTCAAAAAAAGTCCAAAAAATGTATTTAATAAAATGACGTCATGAATTTCATACACTTAGGGAGCCATCACTCAGTCAAAAATAGAGATATTTCTTTGAAATTTGGCTTGAGTATTTTCCATACTCAGTTCTCTCACATATATTCCGGTTTTTCAACATCTTTGAAAATGTTGATTTTGTGGTGATTTTCCCCCCAATTTTTTTTTACTTTTGGGGGTCAAAAACCCAAAATTTCGCAAATCCGAGATCGCCAATTTAAAGAAAATGACATTTCATATCTTTGATTAATTGCGTTTGCAATTTGCTTCAAAACTCTGTTTTCTGCGATTTTTCAAACATTTATCGTTTTTCCACCAACATGACGTCATCAAAACATTAGTCTTTCCCAAATTTATCAGCACCAATTTCAATGAAATTTGTACAGCATACGTATAATTGTTGTATACTTAGCTACTGAAAATTTCAGGAAGATGCGCCGCATGTATAAAAAGTTATGCAAGAAAACCCTCAGGAAGGGTCGTTTTAGGACCCCCCGTAGGGCGAGGGTTAAATCCCTTATCAACTGCTAGCTACCATCCTGTGTAGGCAAGTGGTCTTTTTTCAACGCGCAGTTTCGTTGTTTATGATGAGGAAACTTCAAGCATATCACTTATCAGTTTCCTTTATCAGCTTAATCGGATTCATTTTCAAGTATTAAAAAGTCATTGATATACAAGCTCATTTAAACATTTACTTGTATCTTGTATTTGTTTTAGCACTGTTTTGAGAACAATTGAAGACATTGCAATAACAATGATAAATAACCTTATTCTCATAATGCCGAAAAATATTTTAAAAAGACAAAGTCAAATTAGGAAAATATTGACTAATTTGACTTTAAAAAAAAAAATGTCGGCATTATGAGAATAAGGTTGTTTCTGATTGTTATTGCAATTTACTTGTATCCTTAAATAAGCATATTTAACATATTGCTGTCACAATTTAATATAAGGAAAGCAATGCACACGTAAATCGGCATTTGCCATCTGTAATAGAATCTTGGCCCAATATTCTTATGACCACTGACCGTGACGATGGCTGGCGAGACCACCTTCCAGGCCCACTTCCACCAGCCGTAGTGGAAGGGGTAGTGTCCGATCATGGTGCGTATGTTGTCCAGCAGCCGGTCGGCGCCGTAAATGTGAGCCACCACCAACACCTCCGTCATGCCCACGATCAGCGCCGAGAACGTGCCCGCGTAGTTGTCCATCAGCTGACGACACAAACACACGAGACACTCAGACACTCAGCGCCGAGAACGTGCCCGCGTAGTTGTCCATCAGCTGACACATAGACACGAGACACTCAGACACTCAGCGCCGAGAACGTGCCCGCGTAGTTGTCCATCAGCTGACACATAGACACGAGCCACTCAGACACTCAGCGCCGAGAACGTGCCCGCGTAGTTGTCCATCAGCTGACACATAGACACGAGACACTCAGACACTCAGCGCCGAGAACGTGCCCGCGTAGTTGTCCATCAGCTGACGACACAAACACGAGACACTCAGACACTCAGCGCCGAGAACGTGCCCGCGTAGTTGTCCATCAGCTGACGACACAAACACACGAGACACTCAGACACTCAGCGCCGAGAACGTGCCCGCGTAGTTGTCCATCAGCTGACGACACAAACACACGAGACACTCAGACACTCAGCGCCGAGAACGTGCCCGAGTAGTTGTCCATCAGCTGACACAGGCGACACTCAGTCAAGGGCACTCCTTCATCGAACATAGGGAGCTGACGCATCAAGAGCCATGTCCCCAGCAGACTCCACCATGTGGCTGTGAACCAGGACACGTGTTTATAGCGCCGGAACAATGCTTAGGCTCGTCACAGTGAAACTCTGCCGATTCTTTCAGTCGCATGTCTGGAAGATTACAAATACCTATTTCATGATTGGCTCCATTGTTTTGCTAAGCAAACCGACTGATATCAAGATACCTAACCGGGCACTGTGAGGCAACGTATTTTATGTTATATCGGTCGCCTGCGAACAACACTTAAAAACAAATATCAAGCAAATGGATGCCAGAAAATAGTGGTTCTCAGGATCAAGGGCTTGCATACCCCTTTTGATGACCAGAATGACTCATTATCCCCTCCCCCATTGCGCGGATCGCAATTATCGGCTTTACGCTATGCGGTACAGCATAACTTCAGGCGTTCACTACTAGTGCCATCTAGGGACAAGCATATAACTAGACATATGCGCTGTTGGTGTTTGTCTAAAACAGCGGCTCTCAACGTCGATGATATGGTTACCTCTTTTTACGACCTTTATGACTCATCCCCCTCCCATTGATGAGGCCGTATAATTTGCTTTAAGCAATGCGGTACAGCATAACTTCAGGCGTTTACTACTTGTGCCATCTAGGGGCAGCAATACTGACAATGACTGACGAAATTATAAGGGGCATGGATCGATCCCAAATTTCGCTATTGGCCGTCATTGATTTGAGTCGCTGCTTCGATGTTATCGATCACAAAACCCTCATTAATAAATTATAATTAATACAAATTTCATCAGACTGGTTTAAGAGCTATCTACATAGGCACCGAGTTAAAGTAGGGGGAAGTTTCTCAAAGCCACTTCCTATCACAATTGGGACTTTCCAGGGTACTTGTCTCGGCCCATTACTGTACAACATTGCAAGCAACGATCTCGCATGCCACCACATTCCAGCTAAAATTAACGGCTTCAAGGTCACAGCGGTGCGTTATGCTGATGACACACAGCTGGCTGTCACAGGCCCTCGAGATAAAATTGGAGAACTACAAAAGAGCATGGAAGATCTGTTAGTAACGATGTCAACGTGGTTCTAACAACATGGCATGAAGGTTAATGCGGCAAAAACTGAATTTCTTTTGTGCGGAGACAGGCGGCAGTTAAAGCGTATTGCACACTGCACAGTCCCCAGTACTTTATTTTATGGGAGAGCAAATTCAATGTTCCAACAAAGTCAAAAATTTACGTGTGGTGATGGATGAAACATTGGCATGGGACTATCATATACAAAACATCACTGATCGCTGCTTTGGAATTTTGGTAGGATTAAGCCATGTAAAGCATGGTTTGCCCGCTGAAGTGTTGCCGCGCATTGTCGATTGTCTTGTGCTATCACATGTGAGATACTGGGTACAAGTGTATGACAGTGCCAGTGTGACGTCTCTTAAGAACATCCAAAGAATGTTAAATTTTGCCGCACGAGTAATATCAGGACGCAGGAAATGCGAACCCATCTCTGATGTATTGCGTGAATTAGGTTGGCTAAATGCGTCAGATTTAGTACAATATTTTGACTTGTGCATGTTGCATAAGGTTATCACCAGTGCGAAAACTTCTTTGTTGGCGTCGCTTATCCAGTTCAACCATGAGACCCTGGAGCGTCACACTCGACATTCAAGACATCAAGCCTTACCTTGGCCCAGTTCAACCATGAGATCCTGGAGCGTCACACTCGACATTCAAGACAGCCTTACCTTGGCCCAGTTCAACCATGAGATCCTGGAGCGTCACACTCGACATTCAAGACATCAAGCCTTACCTTGGCCCAGTTCAACCATGAGATCCTGGAGCGTCACACTCGACATTCAAGACAGCCTTACCTTGGCCCAGTTCAACCATGAGATCCTGGAGCGTCACACTCGACATTCAAGACATCAAGCCTTACCTTGGCCCAGTTCAACCATGAGATCCTGGAGCGTCACACTCGACATTCAAGACAGCCTTACCTTGGCCCAGTTCAACCATGAGATCCTGGAGCGTCACACTCGACATTCAAGACAGCCTTACCTTGGCCCAGTTCAACCATGAGATCCTGGAGCGTCACACTCGACATTCAAGACAGCCTTACCTTGGCCCAGTTCAACCATGAGATCCTGGAGCGTCACACTCGACATTCAAGACAGCCTTACCTTGGCCCAGTTCAACCATGAGATCCTGGAGCGTCACACTCGACATTCAAGACAGCCTTACCTTGGCCCAGTTCAACCATGAGATCCTGGAGCGTCACACTCGACATTCAAGACAGCCTTACCTTGGCCCAGTTCAACCATGAGATCCTGGAGCGTCACACTCGACATTCAAGACATCAAGCCTTACCTTGGCCCAGTTCAACCATGAGATCCTGGAGCGTCACACTCGACATTCAAGACAGCCTTACCTTGGCCCAGTTCAACCATGAGATCCTGGAGCGTCACACTCGACATTCAAGACAGCCTTACCTTGGCCCAGTTCAACCATGAGATCCTGGAGCGTCACACTCGACATTCAAGACAGCCTTACCTTGGCCCAGTTCAACCATGAGATCCTGGAGCGTCACACTCGACATTCAAGACATCAAGCCTTACCTTGGCCAAGTTCAACCATGAGATCCTGGAGCGTCACACTCGACATTCAAGACATCAAGCCTTACCTTGGCCCAGTTCAACCATGAGATCCTGGAGCGTCACACTCGACATTCAAGACATCAAGCCTTACCTCGGCCCAGGAACAACCATGAGACCCTGGAGCGTCACACTCGACATTCAAGACATCAAGCCTTACCTCGGCCCAGGAATAACCATGGCAAACGCACATTCTTGTACAGGGCTAATCAGTCATTCAATGTGCGTCTTCCTTCCAATGATAACGTTAGATCTGTTAATGTATACTCGCTTGAATGCGGTCAGTGCAGTGGTCTGCGATTACTCGGAGGGAAGGCGTCTAAGTGCGCTTTTCAGTGTGTTTTGAAATCGCAGTTGTTTTGGAATCCCGGTTGAGCACCGCAGAATAACCCTGTCGTGTGGAGCGGTCCGTTTACGTGAATACATATAATATAAGGTGATATATGTCTCCTGTTGCTCTGGCCCTAGGCAGTTATTCTCGGCGTCAATAGCATAGTTACCCCTTTTGGCGACGACCAAAATAACTCATTACTCAGTTATATCTCAGTACCCCGTATTACATTTCAAGTACATACATTGTACTTCTATGAAGGTGCTGCACAAATTTCCCTCCAACACGTTAACTTTACCACATAGGCGGAGCCGCCTTTGTGACCTTGCCTTGCTTAGGTATCCCTATCTAAGCATCATTTTTGATTGATTGGTTTAGATGTTGATTGGTATAGATATTCTTTGTGATAATACGACACCAGTGCTCTGCGTCAGATAAACAGGCACTGGAATAGGTGGATATGCACTGTCCTCTGTCCGCCATCATGAAACGAATCAGCTATGGTTTCTTATTTAGCCGCTTAATTACCATTACCCTCGCCCGAAGGCTCCATTACCCCAAGTAGAGTAATTACTCCCTCAAACTTTAGCGTTGAGCTTAAACTTGTGGTATAGCCGTAAATCATATGCGATTGAAGTGAAACATCAGACTCAGCATGAACCTTCCTTCTCCAAAGACTAGTTGTAAGTAAAGGCCACTATATTGGTTCATACTCACTGTGGTACAGACCAGCTCTCGTTGGTTCATACTCACTGTGGTACAGACCAGCTCTCGTTGGTTCATACTCACTGTGGTACAGACCAGCTCTCGTTGGTTCATACTCACTGTGGTACAGACCAGCTCTCGTTGGTTTATACTCACTGTGGTACAGACCAGCTCTCGCTGGTTCATACTCACTGTGGTACAGACCAGCTCGCGTTGGTTCATACTCACTGTGGTACAGACCAGCTCTCGTTGGTTCATAGTCATAGTGAATAAGTGCAGACCATCTCTCGTTGGTTCATACTCACTGTGAATAAGTACAGATCAGCTCTCGTTGGTTCATACTCACTGTGAATAAGTACAGATCAGCTCTCGTTGGTTCACACTAACTGTGAATAAGTACAGGCCAGCTCTCGTTGGTTCATACTCACTGTGAATAAGTACAGACCAGCTCTCGTTGGTTCATACTCACTGTGAATAAGTACAGACCAGCTCTCGTTGGTTCATACTCACTGTGAATAAGTGCAGACCAGCTCTCGTTGGTTCATACTCACTGTGAATAAGTACAGACCAGCTCCCGTTGGTTCACACTAACTGTGAATAAGTACAGGCCAGCTCTCGTTGGTTCATACTCACTGTGAATAAGTACAGACTAGCTCTCGTTGGTGCATACTCACAGTGAATAAGTACAGACCAGCTCTCGTTGGTTCATACTCACTGTGAATAAGTACAGACCAGCTCTCGTTGGTTCATACTCACAGTGAATAAGTACAGACCAGCTCTCGTTGGTTCATACTCACAGTGAATGAGTACAGACCAGCTCTCGTTGGTTCATACTCACTGTGGTACAGACCAGCTCTTGTTGGTTCATACTAACTGTGCATAAGTACAGACCAGCTCTCGTTGGTCCATACCCACAGTGAATAAGTACAGACCAGCTCTCGTTGGTTTATACTCACAGTGAATAACTACAGATCAGCTCTCGTTGGTTCATACCCACTGTGAATAAGTACAGACCAGCTCTCGTTGGTTCATACTCACTGTGAATAAGTACAGACCAGCTCTCGTTGGTTCATACTAACTGTGCATAAGTACAGACCAGCTCTCGTTGGTTCATAATCACAGTGAATAAGTACAGACCAGCTCTCGTTGGTTCATACTCACTGTGGTACAGACCAGCTCTCGTTGGTTCATAATCACAGTGAATAAGTACAGACCAGCTCTCGTTGGTTCATACTCACAGTGAATAAGTACAGACCAGCTCTCGTTGGTTCATACTCACTGTGAATAAGTACAGACCAGCTCTCGTTGGTTCATAATCACAGTGAATAAGTACAGACCAGCTCTCGTTGGTTCATACTCACAGTGAATAAGTACAGACCAGCTCTCGTTGGTTCATACTCACTGTGAATAAGTACAGACCAGCTCTCGTTGGTTCATACTTACAGTGAATAAGTACAGACCAGCTCTCGTTGGTTCATACTCACAGTGAATAAGTACAGACCAGCTCTCGTTGGTTCATACTCACAGTGAATAACTACAGACCAGCTCTCGTTGGTTCATACTCACAGTGAATAAGTGCAGACCAGCTCTCGTTGGTTCATACTCACTGTGAATAAGTACAGACCAGCTCTTGTTGGTTCATACTTGCTGTGAATAAGTACAGACCAGCTCTCGTTGGTTCATACTCACAGTGAATAAGTACAGACCAGCTCTCGTTGGTTCATACTCACTGTGAATAAGTGCAGACCAGCTCTCGTTGGTTCATACTCACAGTGAATAAGTACAGACCAGCTCTCGTTGGTTCATACTCACTGTGGTACAGACCAGCTCCCGTTGGTTTATACTCACTGTGAATAAGTACAGATCAGCTCTCGTTGGTTCATACTCACAGTGAATAAGTACAGACCAGCTCTCGTTGGTTCATACGCACAGTGAATAAGTACAGACCAGCTTTCGTTGGTTCATACTCACAGTGAATAAGTACAGACCAGCTCTCGTTGGTTCATACTAACTGTGAAAAAGTACAGACCAGCTCTCGTTGGTTCATACTCGCAGTGAATAAGTACAGACCAGCTCTCGTTGGTTCATACGCACAGTGAATAAGTACAGACCAGCTCTCGTTGGTTCATACTCACAGTGAATAAGTACAGACCAGCTCTCGTTGGTTCATAATCATAGTGAATAAGTACAGACCAGCTCTCGTTGGTTCATACTCACAGTGAATAAGTACAGATCAGCTCTCGTTGGTTCATACTCACAGTGAATAAGTGCAGACCAGCTCTCGTTGGTTCATACTCACAGTGAATAAGTACAGACCAGCTCTCGTTGGTTCATACTCACTGTGAATAAGTACAGACCAGCTCTCGTTGGTTCATACTCACAGTGAATAAGTACAGACCAGCTCCCGTTGGTTCATACTCACGGTGAATAAGTACAGACCAACTCTCGTTGGTTCATACTCACAGTGAATAAGTACAGATCAGCTCTCGTTGGTTCATACCCACAGTGAATAAGTACAGACCAGCTCTCGTTGGTTCATACTCACAGTGAATAAGTACAGACCAGCTCTCGTTGGTTCATACTCACTGTGAATAAGTACAGACCTGCTCTCGTTGGTTCATACGCACAGTGAATAAGTGCAGACCAGCTCTCGTTGGTTCATACTCACAGTGAATAAGTACAGGCCAGCTCTCGTTGGTTCATACTCACAGTGAATAAGTACAGACCAGCTCTCGTTGGTTCATACTCACTGTGAATAAGTACAGACCAGCTCTCGTTGGTTCATACTCACTGTGAATAAGTACAGACCAGCTCTCGTTGGTTCATACTCACAGTGAATAAGTACAGGCCAGCTCTCGTTGGTTCATAATCACAGTGAATAAGTACAGACCAGCTCTCGTTGGTTCATACTCACTGTGAATAAGTACAGACCAGCTCTCATCGTTGGTTCATACTCACAGTGAATAAGTACAGACCAGCTCTCGTTGGTTCATACTCACTGTGAATAAGTACAGACCAGCTCTCGTTGGTTCATACTCACAGTGAATAAGTACAGACCAGCTCTAGTTGGTTCATACTCACAGTGAATAGGTACAGACCAGCTATCGTTGGTTCATACTCACTGTGAATAAGTACAGACCAGCTCTCGTTGGTTCATACTCACAGTGAATAAGTGCAGACCAGCTTTCGTTGGTTCATACTCACAGTGAATAAGTACAGGCCAGCTCTCGTTGGTTCATACTCACTGTGAATAAGTATAGACCAGCTCTCGTTGGTTCATACTCACAGTGAATCAGTACAGACCAGCTCTCGTTGGTTCATACTCACTGTGAATAAGTACAGACCAGTTCTCGTTGGTTCATACTCTTAGTGAATAAGTACAGACCAGCTCCCGTTGGTTCATACTCACTGTGAATAAGTACAGATCAGCTCTCGTTGGTTCATACTCACTGTGAATAAGTACAGACCAGCTCTCGTTGGTTCATACTCACTGTGAGGATATACAGTCCACCACTGGTGCACATTGGAAGGCCGCAGCAGAACATGAACAGACAGGATCCCAGCAGAACCCACCTGCCGGCCACACATATAATTATACAGTCAGAAACTCTATCTTCTGAGTCAGAAACTCGATCTTTCACCTGCCGGACACAATGTAATGGTAATGAACGAGTTTCGGAGGAGAAGCCGAAAGCTGGCAACTTTCGGCTGCTGTTTCTTAAAAAAGTGATTCGTTGTTACAATGATAGGTTGAATAAAGGTGGTGTATTAACACGCACACTGGAGGGGGGGGGGGGATCCCCCCTTCCCGTTTTTTTGTTGTTATTGTAAATATCTCCTAATTGTACCGGTCGATATCAGTGTTCGCTACGGGCCCACCAACCCCCAGCCCGGCTCGGCCCGGCCCAGGCCCATGAACACCAAGCCCAGGTCCGGACCAGGCCCGGTCAAATTCATAACATTGAGGCCCAGGCCCGGTCCGGCCGGTTCAGATAAAGGATATAATTATTTTCACAAAATTTGCAATCATTATCCTGGCATATGTACTTGTATACTATAAATGTGAAACAATGAACCAACTATGCTAACCAAAAAACAAAAAGCTACAGCCACAGCAACAGTGTGTTGCTGTGTAAGCGAACTGCTGGTTAAAATATTTGTAAGCTGACCTGAGCTTGCGCGCATTACTTCAAAGTTATCAGCCCAGGCCCGTCCAGAGGCCATGGGCCGGGCCTGGGCCGGGCCTCAACTTTAAGGAAATCACGTGATTTCCTTAAAGTTGAGGCCCGGCCCAGGCCCGGCCCAGGCCCGGCCCAGGCCCGGCCCATGGCCCATAGGTCCAGCCCGGCCCATGGCGAACTCTGGTCGATATGCATAATTTATTGTGTACCTGCTAACAAATGAATAGCGCGTCGTTTAACCCGTCATTGACGGGGGGTTAACGCTCCCCCTGATTAATTTTCGTAATAGCTCAAAAACCAATAGCGCTATTAACGTGAAACTTCGGGTGCCTTGTTCTAAATGAATGTTACGTCATCTGTGAGAAGAAGAAGACAAAAATCTGCAGAAAAAAAATCGAGTTATAGCGAATCTAGTGACGTCACTACACACGAGTTTTACACACACAAAAATCAGCTAAACTTTAACAGACCGTACAAATGCCATATTTTGAGAAAAATACAATCCAAAAACATCAAAAGATAGAAAATAGCAAGGGATACAACATGGCTATCTCGGATTTTCGACAATTCTGTTTTTTGTCCCCACAAAAATGTAAAACACTTTTTTTAATGCCCACAAAATGAAATTTGTCGAAGATATTTAAAAACAGAATGTCAGCAAACCGCATATGGGAAACCTTACCAAATTTCAAAATGATATCACCATTTTTGACTGACTTATGGGATCTAAAGTATGGGTAACTCATGACGTCATATATTGAAATTGCGTTTTTTGGCTTATATTGACCAGATATAGACAAATAATTGCCAGCACTGTATTTCTGATACAACACTGGTCTAGAAACATGCCTTTTCATTTATATTTATCAATTTCAAATTTTGATCTTTAGTGACCTGAACTTGACATTAACTTCACGTAAATTAAGGCAGGTGGTAAAATGACTATCACTATCGAATTATACGTGGAAAATAACCCAGAAACGTGTGTTTCATGACTTTCGTAGATATCTTGCGCATAGTGACCTTTTGTGACCTGACCTTGACCTTGACCTTTGCCAACAATCTAACTTTAACTCATGCGGGTGTTTATCATACCTTTGGCAGCAATTTTGGTGATCATGGTCGTAATTGAAGGCTTTGGATGGAAAGTATGGACCATAAACTCAGATACATCTATGTTGACCTTTGATCTGGACGTGACCTGACATTTGACCTCACTTTGACATTTTTGAGTGAGCTTTAGATTTGTCTCATTGAGAAATTTCGAATGCCGCCTTGCGCGTCTCGCGGTGATAATTGGTTCGGAAGATAACCAGGGGGCGTTTAACGCCCCCCCCCCCCCCAGTCAATGGTGTTCTGCTGAGACCCCAGTCAATGCCGGGTTAAAGTATGAACATAAATCGGCCGATTTGTTTTTTAGTTATAGGCCATCAAAGTAAACAAACATAACAATTTCTCCAAAATAAACAAAGTGAAATGTTGATATGTAAATGACCTGAGGTCAAATGCAACTTCTATCATAACTATTGTATCAGTAGACTTTCCAAGCCATTTGGGGGGGGGGGGGGTATATACTTGCAGCCACTGTGTTTCCATAACAATGTTAAGCCAAGGAACGCATAATAAACACAAATGAGCATATGTGACCCAGTGGCGTACCCAGGATTCACTCCAGGAAGGGGCAATTTTTGAGCAGGTGGGCATAAGGTACCCCCACAAAAAAAAACTCACCGGATTTGGCCCACTATATTTTTAGAGGGGCATATTTGCAACATTTTTTCCTTCTAAAAAAAAAAATCATTCATTTTTTCTCTCTCGAAATAGGACCCTTCTGGCCCTATTTCCAAAGGGGCACATACGGCCAAGGAGGCATGCACATTGTACAGAACTTGAGGAGGGGGCAATTGCCCCGTGTGCCCCCCCCCCCCCTTGGGTACGCCTATTGATGTGACCTCATTTGACCTGTGAAGAATATTGACCTAGGGTCATGCAACTTTCACAAAACACAGCACCACAGCCCTCTTCCACCTACAAATTTCGTTATAGTGACTATTATGGGGACCGAGATCTTAGGGGGAGGGGCTTAGTTTGGTGGGATTTGAAAAGTGCAACCCCCACCCTCCAGTGCGTTGTAAGTAGCAAAGGCCCTCAGGGGCGGTTAGTTGCTACAGCGTACTAGCGTTGGTGCTCTGCGTCTGCGTCTGCGTCTGCGTCTGCGTCTGCGTCTGCGTCTGCGTCTGCGTCTGCGTCTGCGTCTGCGTGTCTGCGTCTGCGTCTGCGTCTGCGTCTGCGTCTGCGTCTGCGTCTGCGTCTGCGTCTGCGTCTGCGTGCGTGTGTGTGTGTGTGTGTGTGTGTGTGTGTGTGTGTGTGTGTGTGTGTATGTGTGTGTGTGTGTGTGTGTGTGTGTGTGTGTGTGTGTGTGTGTGTGTGTGTGTGTGTGTGTGTGTGTGTGTGTGTGTGTGTGTGTGTGTGTATGTGTGTGTGTGTGTGTGTGTGTGTGTGTATGTGTGTGTGTGTGTGTGTGTGTGTGTGTGTGTGTGTGTGTGTGTGTGTGTGTGTGTGTGTGTGTGTGTGTGTGTGTGTGTGTGTGTGTGTGTGTGTGTGTGTGTGTGTGTGTGTGTGTGTGTGTGTGTGTGTGTGTGTGTGTGTGTGTGTGTGTGTGTGTGTGTGTGTGTGTGTGTGTGTGTGTGTGTGTGTGTGTGTGTGTGTGTGTGTGTGTGTGTGTGTGTGTGTGTGTGTGTGTGTGTGTGTGTGTGTGTGTGTGTGTGTGTGTGTGTGTGTGTGTGTGTGTGTGTGTGTGTGTGTGTGTGTGTGTGTGTGTGTGTGTGTGTGTGTGTGTGTGTGTGTGTGTGTGTGTGTGTGTGTGTGTGTATCTCCTGATTTTACCGGTCGATATGCATCATTTATTGTGTACCTGCTAACAAATGAATGGTACGCCGTTTAAAGTAAGAAAAATACAAATCGGCCGAAAACGTTTTGAGTTATAGGCAATCAAAATAAAAAACGTCTCCAAAATGACCGCAGTGAAATGTTGATATGTAAATGACCTGAGGTCAAATGCAGCTTCTATCATACCTATTGTATCATTAGACTTTCCAACAAATCATTAAAACCATTTTGGGTACATACATGCAATCACTGCGTTCCATAACAATGTCAAGCCAAGGAGCGCATAACAACCCAAATTTAGTAAATTTGACCGCATTTGGCCTTGAAGATATTGACCTAGGGTCATGAAATTATCACAAAACAGAGATCCCCACAACACCTCTTTACCCTATAAATTTCGTTGTTGTGGTTATTATGGAGGTTGAGATCTTAGTAGGGGGGGGGGGGAGGACCCCTCCCCCTTCCAGTGCGTGTAATTCTCAGAGGCCCTCTAGGGCGCGTGTTGAGAGACAATGTGGCATCCAGTTACATGCAATCAGATGTAGTTTGTTTGGCCCACTATAACGGAATTAAATTACCAAATGATTTGCAACCCGATCGTTTCGTGGCCAGGGCAATCCAAGATCAAAGGCAAACTTATCAGCCAGCCGAAGCAACGTCATGAACAATGTCCTTTCTGGTCCCTCCACCGATATCGGGAGGAGTTAAGATTTATAGCCAAGGCAATTTATTTGTATAATGTGTGTGGACGATATCTGATATTGACCTCAGGTTTTTACTTATTATAATCATAATGATTAATTTGGAACAAGCACAGTCTAAGTACGGGTCTGTCTAATTACGTGTTACGTAATTACGTTCTAAGCAGATATACATTGCGAATAACTTTAAAGGGAGATAATCACCTTTTTCCACAAAAATGGAGTTAGCACCTGAAATCGATAGACGAGACCAAAATATATTGTAAATTCATTACATTTCGCATATAACAATTCCTACCGATAAATATTTCAATTCATAGTTGATAAGCGCTCCACGCTTATAATCAGCAAATACTCGGTAACGAAATTAAGTAAATAAGCCTCCCTACGCATTGTTATTTATCATGCAATGTTTCCTGCACTCTATCTTTTGGGAATATGTGCCAAACTTTTATGAACAATCAACAATCATTGGAGAAAAGAACATTGAAATCGTCAGTTTAACAGTGGCCTATTACCTTACTTATTCAACAACATTCAACAACGTTGAACAGATTGATGCAAATGTTGCGCTTTCCAATAGTGGAGGGAAAATACCGATCATTGATTTTACCAAACTTCCAACTTTGGATGAGGTAATACTTTTATTTAATTCTTAAATTTAGATCACATCATTGTAATACCATAACGGTAGCCAAATAAATTGTTGCTAACAAAATCAAAAGGTATTATCTCCCTTTAAACTACGTAATATATGCTTACGTGTGCCGTTTTCTCAGCCGATGAGGGGCGAGGTCGATGATTGTGCTGACGACCGTCTCCAGCAGGGTGAACTGAGTCCCGAGCCCCAGTGTCAGCAGCATCGAGAAGAACAGCACCGACCAGAGCGGGGAGACGGGCAGACGAGACACCGCCTCCGGGTAGGCGATAAACGCCAGACCCGGGCCTGGCAACATACACAAGTATAACACAAACAAGCACAATAGGCAACATTGCAAGAAGCCCATACAACACACATTAGGGATGCACAAGTTGTTATCATAGCTTCTCGCAGTTTTCCCGTGAATTGGTTCAATTTAAGCGTCCAGGTGCCTTTTTATCCAAAAATCGCCCAACATTTTCAGGCTGCGCAAGAGCGTTGAAAAAATAAGCCGGGGACCAAATTGCGCGAATTATAACTCAGTCAGGAAACGAGATAAACGATCATGTATGCTTATTTTCTGAATCGTCTCCATGAAATTAAACGTGCTAAACACTTCCCAAGTTTCTACGAGGGGTGGTTCAAATGTAACACATGCAAACATCCTACAATTGACGCTATATTCAATTAACAATCGTCTCAGACGACGTACATACCAAAATCACTTTCGTAAATAGATCGACTTTCCGCAAGGCCTCCGTTGTGAAACGAGCATTCGTGATGTCACATGACATGTAACAATTCACATGCTGGAAGGGGATTTTGCAACCACGCGGTCACCAAATGTGACCGGTCGGAGACGGTGTCTGCCAAATTTGATAGCCTTCATACCATCGGAACGCACTCCATCCACTGTCTCTAGCAATCATGCAAGCATCAAAGGTACGCACCGTGAACAGTATCAGCAGGCTTTGACTGATGTAGCGTGGCTTTCCGTGTCGGCGTGGTAAATACTGTGAGTACTGGGAAGCACTTAAACAGTAGGCCGGGTCATGAAAAACAGATTTCAGATTAAGAGTGAAATTATCATGCGCTATGTCATTACAAGCTCACTTGATTTTTTTTGGCAATTTTTTAATCAATTTGGGAGGTGCCAACCGGCCTCATTTTAGGGACACTTTTGCCTTTTTTTCGTCAATATCGTACATTTTGGCATGCATATTTGTTTACGTTTTTTTAATATCATTTTCGAATTTCCGTGTGCTGTTTGACAGCCGTAGTGATTTTCATAAAGTTATCGTGTACATTGAAGCTGTTTCTCCGCATTTCCCGTAATAATTTTATGGCACCCGATCACAGCGCCATCTATTGAACGGAATTGCAGTATATGTACTAGGTTCAGTTTTCCGGCTGCGGAGGCCTGCAGAGGGGCTCCACACGCGATGAAATGGAATGACAACAGGTTAACTCAGTGGGAACTGGATCTGGAGACAGGACAGGTACCGGGCCTCACGTCTGGAGATAGGACAAATACCGGACCTCACGTCTGCAGGCAGGACAGGTACGGGGCCGGGAGATAGGTCAGGTACCGGACCTCACGTCTGGAGGCAGGACAGGTACCGACCCTCACGTCTGGAGACAAGACAGGCACCGGGTCTCACGTCTGGAGGCAGGACAGGTACCGGGCCTCACGTCTGGATGCAAGACAGGTACCGACCCTCACGTCT
Source organism: Chirona hameri (assembly GCA_036785665.1). Classification (NCBI taxonomy): domain Eukaryota; kingdom Metazoa; phylum Arthropoda; class Thecostraca; order Balanomorpha; family Balanidae; genus Chirona; species Chirona hameri. The sequence continues at coordinate 15,695 of JAXIVJ010013686.1, forward strand.
GGAGACAAGACAGGTACCGGGCCTCACGTCTGGAGACTGGACAGGCACCGGAGGACAGCTACCGGGCCTGGAGGCAGGACATGTACCGGACCTCTCGTCTGGTGACAGGACAGGCACCGGGCCTCACGTCTGGAGACAGGACAGACACCGGGCCTGGAGATATGATAGGTACCGGGCCTCACGTCTGGAGACAGGACAGGTACCGGGCCTCACGTCTGGAAACAGGGCAGGTACCGGACCTCACGTCTGGAGGCAGGACATATGCTGGGCCTCACGTCTGGAGACAGGGCAGGCACCGGGCATCACGTCTGGGGACAGGACAGGCACTGGGCCTCACGTTTGGAGACAGGACAAGTACCGGACCTCACGTCTGGGACAGGACAGGTACCGGGCCTGGAGATAGGACAGGTACCTGTCCTGTCTCTTAAGGCGGATCAAGCTCATCATCTCAAGTCAAATTTGTTTGGCACGCACTGCTCCCCACCTACTTTAAATCCATTGTCCATGGAGTTAATCTGCTGGTGCTCCATTTAAGTGCGTGTGGAGCTCTCAGCTCCTCTGCAGAGCTCCGCAGCTGGGAAACTGCACCTAGTGCATAAATTGCAAGTCCGCTCAATAGATGGCGCTGTGAGCGGGTGCCTTAAAATCCTTACGGGAAATGCAGAGAAACAGCTTCATTATCCATGATAACTCAATGACAAGCACTACAGTTGTCAAACAGCATACGGAGAATTCGAAAATTATATTTTCAGAATAAAAACAAATCAAGCCCAAATGTACGATATTGAAGACAAAAATCGAAAAGTGTTCCAAAAAGTGGCCGGTTGGCAGCTCCAAGTTTGATTACAAAAAAAAAAATCACACAAAATTCATGTAAGTTTGTAATGATATAGCTCATAATAATTTCACTATTAATCTGTGCATGCTCGCAAAAACCTATCGAATGACCCGGTCTATTAAACAGCTTCCCCAGTGACACTTTTTTAAAGTCAGGGAGATCCTTGCGGTGCTTCTCGACCACCTGCAGGAGCTGCTGAAGCTGTTCATCCTGCGTTGTTACTGAGCCGGCGAAGTACTGGATTAGCTTCACGTCCCTCTCAGCGACGTCGTTGGTGACCTTGAGCCCCTCGATGGCCTTCTTGCCCTCACAGTACCCAGAGTCCTCATTCCACGCGGCCACTGGGAGCGAAAGCCACCCAGCATCAGACAACTGCAGGCGTGAGAAGAGCAGACACGATGGGTCGCCCACCATGTCTGGCAGGTTCGTCTTCTCATCGACGGAGACGTTCTCTTTTTCGAACTCCTCAGGCACAGGAAGGCTAGACAGCTTCTCCGCCATTTCCTGCTTCACCTTGTCTTCCACCTTGTCGCTGAACAGCGCACAGCCAAAACACAACGGTTTGGGGCCTCAGGTACCAGAGATGCCGTCTGATGACCGCCAGTGAGTTGTTTGCGATCTTCTCGTTAACAGCCCGATACTTCAGGAGGCGCTGGTACAGCTGCAAGTTGTTCACTGTGGCGTCAGCAGCGACAGGGGCAGCCAACCAAGCAGGCACGTAGAGCAATGCGGTGAACACTGTTCACCGCACCGCACCGTCGATGAGAAGACGAGCCTGCCAGATTTGGTGGACCAGCCATCGTGACTGCTCTTCTCACGCCTGCAGTTGGCTGATGCTGGGTGGTATTCGTTCCCAGTGGCCGCGTGGAATGAGATGTCCATCAAGACAGCTCAGGTTCAGCCCAGGTTCAGCCCGGGTTCAGCCCAGGCTCGGGACACCTCCGATTGAGCTGAAATTTGCACAGAATAACCGCCAGGGGTCCAGTAGTCCACGCCTGGCAGCATTTGGAGTCGCTCCCAGCGGTTTGACCTCCAGAGGTCAAGCAAGGTCACGAGGTCAAATTTTGCACAGCATATTGTGGCCTACCCAGAAGAGCTACGGGGATGAATCCAACGCTAAAATACTCGCACACACTTGGTCTTACTTTTCCCACATCGACCCGATCTCTCAAGGTCACTATTTTACCTAAGGTCATTTCCGGGTCAGCCGCTGGTACCATTGCGCAGCGCATAACTGGTGTACAGAAATCATTTTACAAATTAAAAAGCATGTCAAACTATGACCCAGGTAATGCACTAACTTTCGCCGAAAACACCTACTCGATAGATATTACAGTTTGATCTTGACACTAAAAAGTGCACAAAAAAATGTTACTCCGAGAGTGCGGTCCAGGTTCAGCCCAGGTTCGATTTTGCACAGCACATTGTTGCCTACCCAGAAAAGATACGAGGATGAATCCAACACTAAAATACTCGCACATACATGGTCTTACTTTTCCAACATCGACCCGACCTCTCAAGGTCACCATTTGACCAAAGGTCATTTCGGGGTCAGCCGTCGGTACCATTGCACAGCGCATAACTGGTGTACAGAAATAAGTTTACAAATTAAAAAGCATGTAAAACTGTGACCCAGGTGATGCACTAACTTTCGCCGAAATCACCTACTCGATAGCTATTACGGTTTGACCTTGGAAATAAAAAAAGAGAATAAAAAATGTACACCAGTTATGCGCTGTGCAATGGCTGACTCCGAAATGAAGTAAGGTCAAATGGTGATCTTGCGAGGTCAGATCGATGTGGGAGAAGTAAGACCACGTGTGTGCGAGTATTTTAGTGTTGGATTCATCCCCATAGCTCTTCTGGGTAGGCCACAATATGCTGTGCAAAATTTGACCTCGTGACCTTGCTTGACCTCTGGAGGTCAAACCACTAAGAGTGACTCCGAATGCTTCTAGGTGTGGACTACTGGGCCCCTGTCGGTTATTCTGTGCAAATTTCAGCTCTATCGGAGATGTCCTGAATCTGGGCTGAATCTGGTGGAACCTGGGCTGTCTTGATGGACATTGGAATGAGTCCTAGAGCCCTTCATGGAGCGGAAACCCCGTACGGGAATGGGAACGGGACGGGAATGGGTGGGAATGGGGCATATTTTTTGGGAAATGAACGGGTTGGAACGGGTTACGGGACACTATATAATTGTGTCGTGAAAAACTCCTAAAATAAGAAAAACGTTAAACAATCTGTTATGCAGCAAATGTTACATAAAAACATGTTTAGCATAAATAAGGCAAAAACAAGCAAAGATTCCAGAAAACACAACACTGAGTAGGTTAGTGCCAATGTGAGCTGGGAACCAGATGCAGTATGCCTACCTGAATTATTTGACTTGACAACCTGGTGGTACGCTGCGTACGCATGCGCGACCAAATCAAATGGTTAATTCTGAAACCTGGTGTCAACCCATGTACAACAACAAAAACATACTGCACATTTGCATAACAAAAACACTGCTAACATTTCCTATTGTTTGAATGAAAGCAGTGTTTGGAAGCAGTTGTTGTAACATGGCCCAAGTCAAGGTCTGCAAAACAATTGGATGACTTCTGCCCATCTTAGGGTAAATTCACAATGCCAAATAATAGTGAAATCCCTACCATGTTTCGAAGACTGATGCAGTCAAAGTATTTTTTTTTTTAATATACATTTAGCCCGAATGTTTTTGAATGGATGGATTTCCGAGGCCAGGCCCCGCGCTAAGCATAGCTTGTTGCGTAGGCCCTGACCCCATCGCCCGATCAAGCAATTCCTGGCAGCCGGCAGAATTTAGAGGCGAAAGTTTAACGTGCCCGACATACCTAAACACGGCCCGCCCCGCCCTCTGACGTCACCTGACCTTGAGTGCGACCGCTGCGACCGGCCGCAGGCCATCCCTGTCAGGGGCAAATAGCGAGCGCCGAAGCGACTCGAACCCGGGCTGCCACTACCGGGTGAGGTCAGAAGTTGAGCGCTCTCCCAACTGAGCTACAGAGGCGGAATGTTAAATCACTCGCCCTGCCCAAATCCAGCAATGATAAATCCCTTACCCTGCCCAAACCCAGCAATATTAAATCCCTTACCCTGCCCAAATCCAGCAATGTTAAATCCCTTACCCTGCCCAAATCCAGCAATGTTAAATCCCTTACCCTGCCCAAATCCAGCAGAGCTGGGAGGTTTACCTGCATTATGCATACAAACAAACAAACAAACACGTGGACCGTCCCCTAACTCCACTATCAACTGTGAAGTGTGAAGTGTGAAGTGTGAAGTGTGAACAATGGCGACTGATTGATGTCTCAACTGCGTCACTTCTGAAACATGGAGATGTTGGTTGGTAGGCATTTGTTTAGAAACTCCCGATATGGTAGCCGAGCAGGTAACCGAAGTGGATACATTTATGGCGCGTCCATCCATGCGTTGTGATGGAAGCTGTACAATGAATATCGCAGCAAGTGTTCTATCTCGCAGTTCTATCGCATGTGCAATATCGCAGCAGTTAAAAGTCATTGGCCAAAGTGGGTGACGGGGTGAGCGGTAAGGAGTGGTGACAGCTATATGGGGGGGGGGGGGGGAGAGAGAATGTTGGTAATCACCTTCAAGTCTGTGTATTTCTGCTCGAAGAGGGTTCGTGTTCAAATGTAAGTTTACAATGTGTTACGTACGTACAGGGGCTCCGCTACATGGGAGGATGGGGGACATGTCCCCCCCAAACATTTTCGAATTTTAACATTACGCCTATGGGCGTTGCATGGAAATAATCGACTTCAGAATGCCTCCACCCCCCCCCCCCCCCCCCCCACTTCCGTAAGGTGGCGGTGCCCTTGGTTATGTATGACTGTAACAATCAGACCATACCCAAATCTACAGGTGATTTCATCTTCATTTGTTTTCTGACTTTTGCTTGTGGATAAAGTCATGGTTGGATTGAACGTTTCATGTGAAACAAAAACATGTTTAATTATTTCGAATATCACCACAACTCACAAATATGTATTACACCACTGACAATGAGTGACAATGAGACAATGAGTTTTAAAGCATGACATACATGCATTCTTATATTTTAGCACCACAAACAATGAAATATGCTGAAACATTTTAACGGGTGAGAACGGGAGTCGGTTCAGTTATGAATTCGGATTGGAACGGGTTTGGGTCTGGCTGAATGGGCTGGAACGGGATGGGGGCTGAAAATGTGTCCCGTGAAGGGTTCTAATGAGGACTCTGGGTACTGTGAGGGTAAGAAGGCCATCGAGGGGCTCAAGGTCACCAACGACGTCGCTGAGAGGGACGTGAAGCTAATCCAGGACTTCGCCGGCTCAGTAACAACGCAGGATGAACAGCTTCAGCAGCTCCTGCAGGTGGTCAAGAAGCACCGCAAGGATCTCCCTGACTTTGAAAGTGTCCCTGGGGAAGCTGTAAGTGTTTCCCAGTACTCACAGTATTTACCACGACACGCCGGTACGGTCACCACGCCGGCACGGAAAGCCACGCTACATCAGTCAAAGCCTGCTGATACTGTTCACGGTGCTTACCTTTGATGCTTGCATGATTGCTAGAGACAGTAGATGGAGGGCGTTCCGATGGTATGAAGGCTATCAAATTTGGCAGACACCGTCTCCGACCGGTCACATTTGGTGACCGCTTGGTTGCAAAATCCCCTTCCAGCATGTGAATTGTTACATGTAATGTGACATCACGAATGCTCGTTTCACAACGGAGGCCTTGCGGAAAGTCGATCTATTTACGGAAGTGATTTTGGTATGTACGTCGTTTGAGACGATTGCTAATTGAATATAGCGTCAATTGTAGGATGTTTGTATTTGTTTAACTTTTGAACCACCTCACCTATAAACTTGGGTAGTATTTAGAACGTTGTATGTCGTCGAGACGATTCAGAAAATATACCTACATGATATTTCATCTCGTTTCCTGACTGAGTTATAATTCGCGCAATTTGGTCCCGGATTTTTTTTTTGCCTTTGTGCAACCTGAAAATTTGGAGCGATTTTGATTTTTAAAAAAATGCACCTGCACGCTTAAATTGAACCATTTCACGGGAAAACTGCGAGATGCTATGAATTTCCATAAAAGAAGAACTTTTTTTGCACCCCGAATGCGCATGTACGCACGACCAAATTGCATTTTATTAACACTTCAATATGTCATGTGAAGTGTTATATGACACAGGTCAGGTGCGGAAGGAGAAAATGCAAATGAAAAATGACAATATTTAAATCCACTTGTGGTGATATTTTAATGTTGGTCACAACACAACTGGGACCAGTATTCCTATCAGGGTTTTACTCTAAATATCATTAATCAATGGATTTAACACACATCATTCCTCAAGTACTTGCTTGACCCAAATTTTGATTATTTTAAGCGGAGCGCTGAACAGATTTCTAGCAGTGAAACCGTGTGGCTGACTGAGTGGCTTGTCGGGACCATGTGGTGCTCTGAAACTGCCAAGTGATGAGTGCAGTGCACCATATACGACGTTAGCCGAGTTTGTGGCGCAGAACACGGCCTTGTTGCATAAGTGGGTCACCCGACTGACGCCAGTGACCTACGTTGTTTATTGCACATCCAATGTTACTTTTTATTTACGAAACATTTCCAACCATTGTTGACTAACAAAAGACAAACAATTCGGCTAAATTTATGTTCAAAATAACATTGTGAAGGGCTAGGTAGTGAATAAATAGTTTAGTTTGACACTAGTGACTAAGTTATGCAGTTTAGGCCCCTGATCACCGGGCAGCAGTAATCGCCGCAATAGATCACCAACGTTCATAGGTGTCGATTTATATACTTTTGTTTGGGGGGGGGGGGGGGGGCTCGCCCCCCATGTTGAGTTCGGTCCCCAATGGTGTTCTCGCCCCCCCCCCCCCAATACTTTCCGCCCTTAGATTACTTGATATATAGGTACAGGCATAGGTGTCGATTTATATACTTTTTTAGTAGCCACATTGAGGCGCGAAAACATTGGGTGGCCGAACCCCCAATGTTGAGTTCGGCCCCCCAAAGGTGCTCTCAGCCCCCTTCCCCCAATGTTTTCTGGCCACTGGCGTATCCAAGGGGCCCGAAAGACCAGCCTCCCAAATCGCCTGAAGTCGGACAAAAAATGACGCATTTCCTAATTTGAATGTAAATCTACGCAATTTGTACGAAGGGGAGTTTGTTTCAAATCACAATCTAGGAATATTCCTTACATTCATGCATGAAAAAGCGAAATCCGATGATTTTTTAAAGAATTGTGTGACTTTGGGCTTTGGCCCCTCCATTAAAGCAGCTTCTTTGCTGTTCTGGCATAACGAAAACGCTTATTCACGCCGAAGCGTAGAACCTTTGCCAAGCCTGGATTCTAGCTGAGAGTACCCTCAATCGATCTAAAAGGGCGCTGTTCCGGCCTGAGAGCTTTAAGTCGGTAAGAGAGAGGAACAATGAACATCCGCTTCTTTGAGAGTATCATCGATCGACCTGAGAGGACCATCGTCCGGTCTGAGAAGCCCCTTGCCAGGTGTGGAAAGGCTTTACCTATATGCTAGTCTGAGGGGGTCCTTACTCCTTACGAGGCCTGATATAAGGAGTCTGAGAGGGCCTTTGTAATATCTGATAATTCCCTAGGCTTATCCAAGAGGGCCATTGTCAGGTCCGAGAGGGCCCTGTGCCAGTTTGATATTCTGAGATTCTCGGCCGTTCTGAAAGCCATTAGTCGGTCGGAGGCTCGGCCAAAACTTTGGTTTGAGGCGCCGTCCGACACAAGGCCAAAACTCGTACGGCTTTATTTTTGCGTTAAGAACTGATTTAAAAGAAACTTGTTGTACCTATTCCTTACATTTTCTTTTACAATAATGAAATGTGCTATTTTTGCCCGATGTCAGTCGTTTTGGTAAAACCGTGGCGCTGATATAGGCCCTCTTGGACCCGTCCCTGTTCGCCCTCCCCCCCCAATATTTTGGAAAATCGACACCGCTGCTGACGTTTAACTGCCCTGAACGGAGGCCGTGTTCTTTTGTGTGGGGATCCTCGAGAACTGTGCATGGAGCCTCAGGTTATGAACTGCTGCTGACGTCATAATGACGTCTGCATGTCGCCGTATTGTGTTATGTACCGTGTGTCTTGTGACACGGTACAGTGCAACGTCCTGGAGCACGACGTCACGCCTTCCCCCAAAGCTTCCCACCCCCTGTCGCTGACTGGTCAACGGGCCGTCCTCACAATCCTTATGTCGCAAAGAACACGGCCACGAACTCACCCTGTGCTACCACGTCCTCCACTTTAACACCCAGTTCATGAGCCATGAAGCCGACGATGCCGAATATCACGAACCCGGCGAAGAAGCTGGTCAGGCAGTTGCCACACGCTATGATGATGGCGTCTCTGAAACAAAAAAGAAGTTAATTAATCCTTCAGCTGAAAATGAGAATCGTTCACCGGTGGAGTGTGTTGCGCTTACACACTAGCACATCTAAAACAGATCCTTTAATGCAATTAAAGGGTCTGTTGCTTGCTTGAAGTTGTTTCACCTTGCTTGAAGTTGTAAAATATACGCTGGTTGTAGTCGAAAATATGAAATAAGTGCTGCTGAAAACGATGGTAATATTTTTCTCTCTAAGTCACTTAATTTTATACAAATTCAGTTTTTTTTTTGTATTTGGTACGATGTCAATATTGAGCTATAGACCACCGCTTATTGGCTGACAAAGTGGGATTGCCTGACAAAGTCGCTGTCAGCCAATCAGCGGCAGCACTAGCCTAGACCCCATTTTGCAAACTATACATTGAATTGCTTAAAAACGATAAGTTTTGGGGGAAATGACCTTAGTATTTTCGGCATTTCAATAACGGCCAAAGATAATGGCTATCTCAGTTCAAAACCAATACAAAGGTGAAACATTCCCTGTAACACATAACATTTGTTGATAATTTGTTTGTTTTTAAGAAAAGTTTGCGTATATCATCGCTTTTGCTACAAGGCGCAACACCATCATTTATTAGCGCTATCTTTGAAATATAAATGAGCAGCGCTGTAAAATGGGGAACTGAATTGCTTGCCAAATAAGTAATATTCGACTTCTGCCGATTAGACTGCCATAGAGGCGCCGCGAGTTACGGTGGCAGTTTCTCACTTGAAGTGGTTGTTGTGAAACTGATTGTAGGAGGACAGCGTGATGAGGCCTCCCCAGCACGGAGAGAGTGAGAAGAAGATCTGAATGGCGGCATCGGCCCAGACCTCACATGCCGAGAGAAAGAGAACATATCAACACATGGTTACCATGTGGAGCGGGGGGACACAGATACTTAATGTGCCAGTGAGATAAATAACATGTTAGCATGTAAATAACATGTTAAATGATAATACATACTAAATAGCAACAATTACGTAACACCTGATAAAATAACTTCGTGAAGTGTTACACCTTTAGGAAGGAAACATTGCACTGTATGCACATACATACATTTCGAAACATAGGTTCTTAACTATAGGCCTAAAGCACCCAACTTCCACTTACGGATATTAACATATAAGCAATAGCACATACATCACTGTAAATAATTAAATTGGACCTAGAGACTGGAGTCTCTTTAGAACAGCGACCCCGCTAAAAGAATCCTTGTTAGTCCTACTATTAATATAATGTTGCCTACATCGGGTGGCATATTGCTTACCTTAGTGTGTGCCAGTTTTTCCCAGCGAGGTGTAAGGTAGAAGGAGATGCCGTCCATGTATCCGGGCATGGTAGCGGCGCGCACCAGCAGACATATCAGGATCAGGTACGGGAACGTAGCCGTGAAGTACACCGCCTGTAACAACACACATAGACCAGCAGACATATCAGGATCAGGTACGGGAACGTGGCCGTGAAGTACACCGCCTGCAACAACACACATAGACCAGCAGACATATCAGGATCAGGTACGGGAACGTGGCCGTGAAGTACACCGCCTGTAACAACACACATAGACCAGCAGACATATCAGGATCAGGCACGGGAACGTGGCCGTGAAGTACACCGCCTGTAGCAACACACATAGACCAGCAGACATATCAGGATCAGGTACGGGAATGTGGCCGTGAAGTACACCGCCTGCAACAACACACATAGACCAGCAGACATATCAGGATCAGGTACGGGAACGTGGCCGTGAAGTACACCGCCTGCAACAACACACATAGACCAGCAGACATATCAGGATCAGGTACGGGAACGTAGCCGTGAAGTACACCGCCTGCAACAACACACATAGACCAGTAGACATATCAGGATCAGGTACGGGAACGTGGCCGTGAAGTACACCGCCTGTAACAACACACATAGACCAGTAGACATATCAGGATCAGGTAGGGGAACGTGGCCGTGAAGTACACCGCCTGTAACAACACACATAGACCAGTAGACATATCAGGATCAGGTAGGGGAACGTGGCCGTGAAGTACACCGCCTGTAACAACACACATAGACCAGCAGACATATCAGGATCAGGTACGGGAACGTGGCCGTGAAGTACACCGCCTGTAACAACACACATAGACCAGTAGACATATCAGGATCAGGTACGGGAACGTGGCCGTGAAGTACACCGCCTGTAACAACACACATAGACCAGCAGACATATCAGGATCAGGTACGGGAATGTGGCCGTGAAGTACACCGCCTGCAACAACACACATAGACCAGCAGACATATCAGGATCAGGTACGGGAACGTAGCCGTGAAGTACACCGCCTGAAACAACACACATAGACCAGCAGACATATCAGGATCAGGTACGGGAACGTGGCCGTGAAGTACACCGCCTGTAACAACACACATAGACCAGCAGACATATCAGGATCAGGTACGGGAACGTGGCCGTGAAGTACACCGCCTGTAACAACACACATAGACCAGCAGACATATCAGGATCAGGCACGGGAACGTGGCCGTGAAGTACACCGCCTGCAACAACACACATAGACCAGCAGACATATCAGGATCAGGTACGGGAACGTGGCCGTGAAGTACACCGCCTGTAACAACACACATAGACCAGCAGACCTATCAGGATCAGGTACGGGAACGTGGCCGTGAAGTACACCGCCTGTAACAACACACATAGACCAGCAGACATATCAGGATCAGGTACGGGAACGTGGCCGTGAAGTACACCGCCTGCAACAACACACATAGACCAGCAGACATATCAGGATCAGGTACGGGAACGTGGCCGTGAAGTATACCGCCTGCAACAACACACATAGACCAGCAGACATATCAGGATCAGGTATGGGAACGTGACCGTGAAGTACACCGCCTGCAACAACACACATAGACCAGCAGACATATCAGGATCAGGTACGGGAACGTGGCCGTGAAGTACACCGCCTGCAACAACACACATAGACCAGCAGACATATCAGGATCAGGTACGGGAACGTGGCCGTGAAGTACACCGCCTGCAACAACACACATAGACCAGCATACATTTCAGGATCAGGTACGGGAACGTGGCCATGAAGTACACCGCCTGCAACAACACACATAAACCAGCAGACATATCAGGATCAGGTACGGGAACGTGACCGTGAAGTACACCGCCTGCAACAACACACATAGACCAGCAGACATATCAGGATCAGGTACGGGAATATTGCCGTGAAGTACACCGCCTGCAACAACACACATAGACCAGCAGACATATCAGGATCAGGTACGGGAACGTGGCCGTGAAGACTGTACACCGCCTGCAACAACACACATAGACCAGCAGACATATCAGGATCAAGTACGGGAACGTGGCCGTGAAGTACACCGCCTGCAACAACACACATAGACCAGCAGACATATCAGGATCAGGTACGGGAACGTGGCCGTGAAGTACACCGCCTGCAACAACACACATAGACCAGCAGACATATCAGGATCAGGTACGGGAACGTGGCCGTGAAGTACACCGCCTGCAACAACACACATAGACCAGCAGACATATCAGGATCAGGTACGGGAACGTGGCCGTGAAGTACACCGCCTGTAACAACACACATAGACCAGCAGACATATCAGGATCAGGTACGGGAACGTGGCCGTGAAGTACACCGCCTGCAACAACACGCATAGACCAGCAGACATATCAGGATCAGGTACGGGAACGTGGCCGTGAAGTACACCGCCTGTAACAACACACATAGACCAGCAGACATATCAGGATCAGGTACGGGAACTCTGCCTTTGCTCTCACCTTGCCAAAGCTCTTGACGCCCTTGAGCAGCACCAGAAACACGAGAGTCCATGCCACCAGCAGACACAACACAAGATGCCATTGCATCGCCCCGAGGTCATGTATGCCCTCCGTAATGTCCAGCATGTAGTTGCTGAAAAAAACATGTGTTGGTGAGCTTAGTTAAAGGGAGATACTCACCTTTTGATTTGGTTAGCAACAATTTCTTTGGCTACCGTTATGGTATTAAAATGTTGTGATCTAAATTTAAGAATTAAATAACATTATTCCCTAATTCGAAGTTGGAAGTTTGGGAAAGTTAATGATCGTTATTTTCCCTCCACTATTGGAAAGCGCAACATCTGGTGCTTTTGCATCAATCTGTTCAACGTTGTTGAATGGGCACTTGTAAACAAATCGCCGACACTAAATAGGTCGCCGTAGTTTAGCCGGGCACCGGCCGGCCGGTGCCAAGCTAAACTGCCGATGTCAATGCACTGTTTTTCAAATGATTGTTGATTGTTCATACATATTTTGGCACATATTCGCAAAAGATAGAGTGCAGGAAACATATTGCATACCTTCATGATACATAACAATGCGTAGGGAGGCTAATTTACTGAATTCGTTACCGAGTACTTGCTGAGTACCGACCGATATAAGCGTGGATCGCTTATCGGTAAGAAACTGTCAATATCTTTCGGTAGGAATGTTTATATGCAAAATGTGATGAATTTACATCATATTTTGGCCTCGTTTGTCGATTTAAGGTGCTAACTCTATTTTTGTGGAAAAAGGTGATTATCTCCCTTTAAATAAAATGCATACCAACGGAGGCACGTGCGTTGTATGTAATGTGGTACCTATATCGCGTACAAAGTGGAAAATTATTTATATCAGGTGTGATTACTTTACCTTAGATCTAGTCAAGCCAATGAATATAATATTTCATTCAACAGAACACTCAAATTGTGATACAGTACGGGGAAATAATACAGGTGTCCCTTCCATCTATAAAGAATACAGGTGTCCCTTCCATCTCTAAGGAATACAGGTGTCCAGGGGCTCCGCCACAGGGGGGACGGGGGGGGGGGGACGTTTAGCATTACGCCTATGGGCGTTGCATGGAAAGAATCGACTTCAGAATGCCTCCGTCCCCCCAACTTTCGGAAGGTGGCGGCGCCCTTGCAGGTGTCCCTTCCATCTCTAAGGAATACAGGTGTCCCTTCCATCTCTAAAGAATACAGGTGTCCCTTCCATCTCTAAAGAATACAGGTGTCCCTTCCACCTCTAAAGAATACAGGTGTCCCTTCCATCTATACAGAATACAGGTGTCCCTTCCATCTCTAAAGAATACAGGTGTCCCTTCCATCTCTAAAATTTACCTTCCTTTCCTCAAAGGAGCGACTTTTAAAGGGAGATAATCACCTTTGTATTTTGTTAGCAACAACTTGTTTGGCTACCGTTATGGTATTGAAATGTTGTGATCTAAATTTAAGAATTACATAAAATTATTCCCTAATTCAAAGTTGGAAGTTTGGGAAAATTAATGACCGGTATTTTCCCTCCACTATTGGAAAGCACAACATCTGGCGCTTTTGCATCAATCTGTTCAACGTTGTTGAATTGGCACTTGTAAACAAATCGCCGACACTAAATAGGTAGCCGTAGTTTAGCTTGGCACCGGCCGGCCGGTGCCAAGCTAAACTGCCGATGTCAATGCACTTTTTTCTCAAATGATTGTTGATGGTTCATACACATTTTATATTTGTACAAATACAAATTTTATATTATATTTTATTATATTATAATTTTATATACATATTTTCAAAAGATAGAATGCAGGAAACATATTGCATACCTTCATGATAAATAACAATGCGTAGGGAGGCTAATTTACTGAATTCGTTATCGAGTACTTGCTGAGTACCGACCGTTATAATCGTGGATCGCATCAGTAGGAAACTGCCAATATCTTTCGAGAGGAATGTCTATATGCAAAATGTGATGAATTTACACCATATTTTGGCCTCGTCTATTGATTGCAGGTGCTAACTCCATTTTTGTGGAAAAAGGTGATTATCTCCCTTTAACACGCGCCCTGGAGGGGGGGGGGGGGGGGGTGAAATCCGCCCACCCCTCCGGTTTTTCGAGGATAGCGCAAAAACGGCGGCGCGCAGAGCCGCCGTTTTTTTGACCTGTTTAGAAATGAACTTCCCACATTATGTAAAATTCTTGGCCTCAGGTCATTTCAGGTCAGGTCACCAGACCAGGTCACGTGATGACCTCAACCCCAAAACGTTTGCAGTAGTACCACAGCCACAGTTTTACGCCGATCGATTTAAATCTTGCAGGACTTCATAAGGTCATGGATACTAACAATTTGTTTATTTCGGATTTCTAATATCGGTGACCTAAGGTCAGGTCAATTTTGTGACCGCCAACACGGTTTTATCAATAACTATCGACATAATGAAGATAGAGAAGAGAAATTGGTACCAATATGTTTGTCTCGTCGAGACACGTCGCCCAATATGCAACATGACCAACTTGGGTCACCACTTGACCTTGACCTGAGGTCAAATTTCTCAGTTGATCTAACCCGGTCACCATGAATATGATTCGAAGCGCCTTGACAAGACACACGCGATGGCGTAAACATTATTGCTTTATCTTTATTAGGTAAAAGGTTATTTGGGGAAAACAGTTTTGAAAACAAAATCACCTTTTTGACATTCGATGACCTCTGGAGCCTAAACTATTGACCTGAGCTCAAATCTGAGAACATCTATGTCGATTGCATTTTTCAATGACTCTCATTTGCTTTTTTTACGTTTGCTGCTATCTATCATAGTTCCCGAGATATTTGGGAGTGTTCGAACCGAAGTCTTGAAAACTTGAAAATCTGACCCTTGATGACCTCTGGTGACCTCAATATTGACCTGAAAAAAAAATCACGAAATACTTTCGAAAGAGCTTGTCTCCAGCTATCTAACGTCGTTTCCCGCTTGTCGCTACGTTGCGTGGTTTTCGAGATCATAGGGGGGGGGGGCGAAATCCGCCCCCCCCTCCAGGGCGTGTAATTATCAGAGGCCCTCCAGGGCGCGTGTTAAGGGCTCACAAGGGCCAATATAGTGTAGACGAAAAATCGTGTATCAATCGGAAGAAGAACACTCCATTGAATATAATGATACATATGATACATTGGGACGTCCGTCTGCTTTGCTCGTCTGGCAGCCGAGTCAGCTGAGTTGAGGAGTGGTTGAGGAGTGAGTTGAGGAGTGAGTTGGAGGCACTGTGACAGAGGTGGCCGGTCCGTACTGGAAGAACTCGTCGGCGGGCATCCTGCGCTGGTCGACGGTGGCGTTCAGCTGCTCCCACGTGTCGCTGTCCACCTGGTGCGGCAGCAGGCAGCTGCCGGTGGAGTTCATCAGGCCGCCCACAGCCGTGCAGTTCTTATCGTCAAACCGGCGACAACCTGAAGGGAAATACGGGATATATCATCTGGTGTTTCCATTTCAAGTGAAATAACTGGCAACTCATATACAGTGTAAGGCCATCCAGCCGTTGTTCGTTATATTTCCTTTACAGTGAGTTACAGAATACTGACTACCGACCAGTGGGGGTCGCAGCGTTTGCGGACCATCTGCCGTTGCCTGCGTCAGTGGCATTTGTCAGGTCAGCCTATAATGACGCCGCGCTCGGGTCGGCGGCCGGCCGGAGTGAAGCGCCACCGCGCAGTGAAGAAACAGGCCTATAATGACGCCGCCGCTCGGGTCGGCGGCCGGCCAGAGTGAAGCGCCACCGCGCAGTGAATACACAGGCCTATAATGACGCCGCCGCTCGGGTCGGCGGCCGGCCAGAGTGAAGCGCCACCGCGCAGTGGATAAACACGCTTGACACAAACATCTGGGAACCGTCCCGTCTGGACGTTGTTCCAGTACCCTGGTCTGGACATGCTTGCCAACAAATCTCCACCGGCTGGGTCGTCTGCTTAGCGTTAACTGCATGTATCTGTGTATACGGTGGCACACGGGAGGAGTGTCACTACTTTCCACGCCCAGACAAATGACATGCGTAGACAGACATGCCAGAAGGTCTTCTCTGAGGGTCTGGCATACAGAGTAATCTGCTCATGGGCGTCGGAACCAAGCCTAGTTGTTGAGTTATCTAATTATATTGGGAGGTACCGCTAAGCTCGCGCATTTATGCACCATTAAACATATTTCACAACGTAAATGGAACAATAGGCGTTGTTGATAAGAGATTCGATAAAACATTTCAAACATGTTATTTTATATGGCGATCTGCATATCTCCTCTAAGTAACTGCATAAGAAAAAACATAAATTGAGCTTATTTTTGTTGTTGTTTGTGGTGCGTTGCAATAACTTTGCATTTTTCGTCACGACTACACTGATTTAATGACAATCCGGAACCCAACGTCATAATAATTATTATCTCTGGTTTTCCTGAATTACTTCTGACTCTTCGTACTTCTTGGAATGCAATGTGTCACGTGCATTAAAGCACATTGTACTACTGTGAACGGCAGACCGCTGGAGACCCTAATTTTCGGCGATAACTTTTGAATGCATCAACTGGCATGAGCGAATTTCTCGCAATGGATGTTTCAGGCCCTGCGCTAATTTTAATTCTCAACCCGCGACTTACTGGGGGGCTATTTTTTGCCCCTCCCCTTCCCGTTATTTTGCAATAACTCCTAAACGAACACCCGTATCTTCACCGAACTTGCAGTACCTTCTCTCACATCAATTCTACACATGTTGGCAAAAGTAAAAATATGAGGTTATAATAGGTCAACCGGGAATGACGTCAGAGTGACATCATGTTCTTCGGTTTTTGTTGCAAAATAATGGTTTGCGGAAAACCCTGGCAAGGGTACGATATTTGAGATAAACTCAATTGTCTTACATCAAATTACTGACAATAGATCGGGCTATCAAACTGCTATCTCGGATTTTTGATGGTTTTTTATTCAAAATTTTGAGAAATCCAAATATTTTTTTTTTAAACACATTTTCAAGAAAAAATCAGAATGATCCTAAAACCGGAATATATGTGATCGGGACGTATGCGGTGAATATGTGTACCAAATTTAATGTTGATATCTTCAAAAATGACTGAGTTATGACCTTTAAATGACAAAAATCAACCACTTCTCACAGCATTACTATGCATAAAAAACGCATTTCCGTTTTTGCTTTTTACTTCTATTTATATGGAACAAACAATGTTCTAAGGTCATTTTAGCGTTCTATACGAAACACAAACCCATAAGCATGTGTTACAACGCCTAATTACCGTAATCTGCAGTTTGACCTCGTGACCTCGGATGACCTTGCCCTGACCCAAAGTAATAAACAGCTTAGAAAGGTACTTAGAAGTGTCAGACACACGAATCATACCGATTTATCGACAGCTTATGTGTTTAATATCGCAATTTTGCGCGACAATTCCATCCATCGAGACCTTTTGACACGGTCAAACATTTTGTACTTGACCTGACCTGTGACGTCATCGGTGATCCCGAGGTCAACAATATTATGTTTCCCTCGATACATTTCCCAGGGCTATCGAATGCCATTTGAATTTTTACATTCAATCCAGCAGTTCC
Organism: Chirona hameri; assembly: GCA_036785665.1. Lineage (NCBI taxonomy): Eukaryota > Metazoa > Arthropoda > Thecostraca > Balanomorpha > Balanidae > Chirona > Chirona hameri. The sequence goes on from JAXIVJ010013686.1 coordinate 33,414, forward strand.
GGAGATCAGAGGGGGGGGGGCAAAAAATAGCCCCCCCCCCCCCCCCAGTAAGTCGCGTTATGAAATATACCCCAGTAACTCGCGGGTTAAAGGGGATAGTTAACCTTTAACATGGGGTTTTGAACTGAGATAGCAGATTTGTAGAGCAGATAGAAAAATGGGTCGTGGTGAAATAATTACCTCGCTACGCCAAGTAATTTCGACACAGCACTAGTGGGTCCCTTTTAGAAGACTGTTTCGGGCCCGCGAAACTTATTTCGGGTCCTCACAACGGTTGTTTACGTTACAAGCAGCCTGCGTACATATGCCTAAAGTCCGTCGTTATTGTGTGGAATAGTTTCCATATCCAAGCTACCATATGCATGACGTCATACATTGTCATGAAGTTGTTATGGCCATGAAGAGAAAAGAGAAGCATGCCCATTTTTGACGGATATCCATCTATCGTCCAAACAAATGCCATATTCGTTTTTTTTTTCTTCAGCTCGAAATACCCCGTATAGCCAAATTGCAAGACAACTTGCAAGGTGACCTATTCCCTTTAAGGTTTTAGGTTTGTCGTGGAATGACCCTTAGTGGGTCATTTATAAAAAAAACGTCGGACGTACAGTTGTAAAAATTGCATTTGCAGCAGTCAAAATCCAGCTATCCACAGTGAAAAAACTTAACAAATTCGCGCCGCTTCGCGGCATGACACAAAATTCCCAATTGCTTATACAAATTTGGAAAATGGGAAAATGAATTAATTAGGTGTCTGGCAGAGGCTCTCCTTGACGGTACCTAATTGCTATCCCCAGGGCCCACTCCCTTCATAAAATATTAAAGCGGGCTACATGTTTAGCTAGTCTGCCGAGTTCCGAAAAAGGTGACGCGAACGCAAAGACGCAGACATCGGCCCCCGGAAGCTTCTCCAGCGGTGCCCAACTTGCTGGACCGAAGAGCTTATAGTGGGACCAGGCCAAGACCATCTCCCCAAGCCAGCTGGACCCAAGCCATCTCACCACAGGCTCCTCCAGATCCACAGGGACCATTTATGCGCGGAAAAGTCGTTCTGCCTCTTGCTGCTTGTAAACCGTTTGCACTGTTACCAGTTGTTTGTTACAGTTCGGTACATATGTATATTGTATACAGTTATTATCATATGTACTATTGAGCGCTGACTGCCATTGGTCATCGTGATTTACTATCCGAGGAATATGTATAGGAAAAACTACATTAATTTCAATAATTTTGCATCATACCGAGATGTGCAACCAGGAATAGGGATTACCGGAGGCTTGGCTACACTCACGGTCTGATTCCAATATTATAATTTCGTTTTCCAACGACCTAAAATTAACATTTTCACGCCGTTTCGCGGCGTCACATCGGTGGCCATCGTCATAACGAAGCCATCGTCATTGTCTTCGGTTCGCTGTAACGGTGAATGGAATTAATTGCATTTTTAGCTTCTTATAGCTTCTTACAAGGCCCATATTCCTGGGTTTTATCAGGCAAACCCGTAAAATTTTGCGTCGCTTCGCGGCGCTAAATAACAAGTATCTACTATGACATGAAAACCACATTAAAAATGCTGCAAAGGCTTAAATACACGCATACAAATGGGGGTACATTTTTTCGTCATTTTCAGCCGGCCCCCATTAAAAAAAATCGGCGACGCCCCTGCCTACCCCCCCCCAACTCAACAACTCTTTGGAAGTACGCCATTGGATTTGCCCCCCCCTCCCCTCAAAACCCGCGGCAGTGGTTACGGATATATCGCCTCAGGCATTTTTGCAGGATCATGTTGCAGATAAATCTTTGTGAGTCCCATATCGCCGGGTATTTATGACGCAATATATATTTGTTATATATCCTTATAATGCATAAGTCATTCTACAACATGGTATTGTTCGTTTTTCATTTTTTTAGAAATGTTAAAATTGTGTATATTTTCAAAATTTCTGAACTTTTTCGGTAAACCTAGCTATTTGAAATTCCCTGTTTTGACTATAGCATTTTTGAGGGCAATCATTTTTCTTTCAATAAAAAAATCGTGGGTTCTCGTCTACAAATATGTCAAATTTGGTCATATTTCATACTGCTATTTTTAATAAAAATACGTTATTCACCAACAACTGTTGATTGAATAAAGCTAGAGGGATACCGTGAACGCCATTTTGTTGTTCTCATCAAAGCGCATTGAACGACATGCAATATTACCTCTTTCTGACATTTGGTGACCTTGAGAAGATATATATATATATATATATATATATATATATATATATATATATATATATATATATATATATATATATATATATATATATATATATATATATACTATATATATATATATATATATATATATATATATATATATATATATATATATATATATATATATATATATATATATATATATATATATATATATATATATATATATATATATATATATATATATATATATATATATATATATATATATATATATATATATATATATATATATATATCTATATATATATATATATATATATATATATATATATATATATATATATATATATATATATATATATATATATATATATATATATATATATATATATATATATATATATATATATATATATATATATATATATATATATATATATATATATATATATATATATAATATATATATATATATATATATATATATATATATATATATATATATATATATATATATATATATATATATATATATATATATATATATATATATATATATATATATATATATATATATATATATATATATATATATATATATATATATATATATATATATATATATATATATATATATATATATATATATATATATATATATATATATATATATATATATATATATATATATATATATATATATATATATATATATATATATATATATATATATATATATATATATATATATATATATATATATATATATATATATATATATATATATATATATATATATATATATATATATATATATATATATATATATATATATATATATATATATATATATATATATATATATATATATAT
>JAXIVJ010013687.1:0-36489 GCA_036785665.1 Chirona hameri
ACTTTCTCCGCGCTGAAATGGTTTGCATGTCAAACAGGATTGTGCTTAGCGACATTTGCCATATGGTAAGATTAGGAACATTATATCTGATGGGCTATACAAATAAGCGAGTGTTATGTGCTGTGCTGTCTATGTTTACCAAAGCAAAGAGAACATTGGCGCACAGCTTAGGAATGTGTAGCAGTCGCTGCTAGCCTGTTACCTACTACTTTAAATAATACAATTGAAGAAAACAAATCGGAGGCATGTATTGAGAGAACATATGTACAAGCTTGTATTGCCTCAGTTTGTCAGAAAAGTATCTTGAACATATTTCCAAATTACGATGATAATTTCCATTTTTTTATTGAAAGTACCCCGCTATATTTTCATTTAGTTATTCTGCGCGGAAGTGGTTATCTATTTCAGCCCGAGTTGTATGGAGGTTGGAATAATTTGTCTGGTTTGAAACAACATACCTGTAAAAATGCAGTAACGATGTGTGATAAAGTTAAACGGTGAATATTTAGTTTGAACATTAAATTTGAACCAAGTTTTGTAATAAGTTGCATACATTTACAATCAAGTATCAAGGAATCGAAGTTTCGTTTGATGCAGCATACAGGTATGTATCATTACATGCATGCATGTTTCTGAATTCTGGTCGTCCAAATGTCATTGTTTATCATTCGTATTTCTGGCTTGAATTTCTACGTTCACAATCGTTCGATTCTCTCCTAATCTGACCTAAATAAAGTAGGCTGCAGGTATCAATGCAGAAGTAAGCATACCCGATAGTTTTCACGCTGGGTGAAACCGCGACTTTCAGACCAACAGCTACTTTCCCGGCACTAATTAGGCGTGCCTCCGGTGGCGGCTGCAGGCGTGTGAAGCCTAGCAAGGTTCACTGGTGAAATGGGTCACAAACAAGATATTGATACGCATGGTGCCATACCCCGCAGAGATAATATGTTGTTGTTGTTTGCCAGTCCGGCAGCCTGGCACCTAATTACCCCTGTCCGGAAGTCATCGCGCCATTGTCGCAGACAACTATTCCCAGGAAGTGTTTCATGGTTGAAGCGTCCGCCTGTCTATCACATTGTCTGCGTGATTCGTTAATTTCCCCCTCTCTGCGTGAGTCATTACGCCCTTCTGCCAGTGTTAGTCGTGCCGCCTCACAAAACGCTCTTCCCGCGCGAGACGGTAACGGCTTTACCTCGACTGAACTGGAAGACAAGTCTGCAAATCGATTCCACCGCAAAGCCGGGTCGGCGTGGGCGTGCGTGCAGTCGTGGCACAAAGACGTCTCACTCGCGCCGAAGCAGGTCAGGTGAGAGGACACGAGTCGGACCGGTCTGTCGATTTTTAGGGCTCTTAGTCGCGCACCCTGTGCGTGGCGAGCGAGCCCCCGATCCGGCCGGCTGGGCCGGCCTGTGCCGCTCCAGTGCCGGGGAGCGGGAAGAGGCCATTCGCCCCGTCTCAGCAGTGAACCTCGGTGACACCACTCGGCTGGTGTCACCATCCCCAGTGGGGAGGGGTTGACAGAGAGAGAGAGGGGTCACGGAGGGCAGACATACAACAGTACCATTCCCTCCCAAATGAATCCCTCTAGGCAGAGGATCTTCACGTGTGACCTATGACGCAGACGCTGCCTATGTGCCTAGCGGATCAGCGGTGGTATGGGGCCGACAGTGATACGTTTGTAGACATTATGTATTAACGGCTCACTTTGTGGCCCTTTACCTGGCACGGTTCAGTGGCCGCCAGAGGGATGGTAGCTCCACTGTACAGTTCGTGTGTGGGCTTTAGAATCAACCGGTGTCTTTACCCTTTCCCTGACTTCCTAGCTGTTATTTCCGGACTGATACAAACAAGCATGAATATGTCACTAGATTTGTTCCGCACTAGAGCTGGATTAGTGGCTTGTCCGCCTTTGTTTTTATCCTGAATAAAGCGCCTGACCCGTTCGCAAGCAACGCATACCAGACTAGCTCGCTGATATCCGGTTATGACATGCCAGCAAATGATCCGAGGTTTCACGAGGCGTAAGAGGCCGTGATTCCGGTTTGCTTTAACCCGCGCACTGCAGGGGCTTTGCGCCGAACACGAACAGCAGGTTGATTTCCGCTCCCCCCCCCCTGAGATCTAAAAAACTACGCTACATAGCGAGAAGCGGAAAACGGCATTTGATAGCTTGATAGATGTGCTATCGAAAGTACTCAGTAGTTTTTAGGTCAGGTCAAAATTGAGGTCACCAGAGGTCATCAAAGGTTAAATTTTCCAGTTTTTCCTGTTTTAGGACATCGCTCCAGAAATTCCCATATATCTCAGAAACTATGCTAATTAGAAACAAACGGAAAAAGCAAACGCCAGCCAGTGAAATTTTCAATCGGTAAAGTGTCCTCAAATTTGATCCCAGGTCAATATTTGAGGCTCCAGAGGTCAAAAAATTGGGAAAATGCCGTTTTTTTGCTAAATCATTTTTCGCTATTAATTTTTTACATAATAACGATAACGAAAAAACTATTTACGGCATTGTGTTTATCTTGTCAAGGCGCTTCGAATGATATACATGGTGACCTTGTTAAGTTAACTTAAAAATTTGACCTCAGGTCAAGGTCAAGTAGTGACCCAAGTAGGGCATGTTGCATATGGGAAGAGTTTATCGACGAGACAAATACATTGATGTCTGTTTTACTTCTCTATCTTCATTATGTCGGGAGTTATGGACAAAAAAAGTGATGGTGACCTCACATGACCTCAAATGATCTAATAGGGGTCACTGAACAAAACTTACACTTGGATCATAAAGAATATCCTATAATAACATGATTCAGAAGTAATTGGACTAATATAATGCATATATTTGAAATAGAAAGCATTTGTATATTGCCCATTGACTTATTATGGGGAGGTTACGAAATTGACCTGACCTTAGGTCACCGATATCAAAAGTCCGAGATATATGAATTGTAAGTACTTATACCCTCATGATATCCTGTAAGTTTCAAACTGATCGGTGAAAAACTCTGGCTTTGGCACAACTGCAAACATTTTTGTAGGTGGGGTCACTTGACCTGGTCTGGTGACCTGGCCTGAGATGACCCGAGGTTATTTTTTCAAAGTGTGCGCAATTGATGTCCTAACAGGTGTGCCAAAACCCAGCGGCGCTGCGCGCCGCCGTTTTTTCGCTATCTTTGAAAAACCTGAGGGGGGGTGGAAATCAACCCCCCTGCAGTGCGCGGGTTAAGAACAGAACAATAAACTGGAAACAAACTCCGCACTCAAGAGAAGTTCCAAATCTGAGGACACAAGACTAAAGCGAATTTACTATTAGTGGAGTCTTTTGAACTACGAGTAGTTCAACACTCTGCGACGGATACCTCATGCAACAACCAAATCTGCTGCTCGACATTCATCATATCTGCGAACAGTTATATCGTTTGGCATCCCCCAGTGCAGCGTCACGATATCTGGGCGTTCGTTGGCCGACCCGTCTCCGGCCGGTTCCCATTGTCTGCCGCTGGCTGTCCGTCAGCGGCATTCATCAGACCTCCCCAGCGGTGGCCGGTGGGACGCTGCTGCCCGGCTCGCTGCCATTTGTCAACGTCTTCACCGGCGGAGGTTTTTTGCTCACGCGCCGTGACGCGGCGAACGCGGCGCACTCGGCGCGAACCCGGCGCACCTCCTGCCACGGCGCAGCCGACGACCGGCTGGGGAAGAGGGGGGGGGGGGGGGTCAGCAGACTGCCGTTGATCACGAGTCATGCCTCACGCCTCGCGCCTCACGGCTCACGGCTCACGACTCACGGCTCACGGCTTACATGACATGCCCCTCGGCGTCCGGCCGTACCGTCTTCAGCGGCCCCCGGGCCCGCTCATCCTGTAACGCTGGCTTCCGCCGGCGGCGGCGCATCGTGAGACCAGTAGTGGCCGGCGCCAGGGATGCGATCGGCCCCCGCGGCTGCGATCGAGCCGCGGCGATCGAGCCCCTGCGATCGGTGCCCGGTTCACACGCACGCCGCGCCGGCCACAGCCACACACGCTGAGAACGCCGCACCGGCACGGCTGCGTGGCTCGTCGCCGCAACTTCCTTCCCGCGATTTGAATGGCGCCGGGCGCAGTCAAAAGCTTATCTACTCTGGTATTAGTCGGTTTTTCATTTCGTCGAAGTCACGCGGCGGTGCTCGACGCGCAGAGGGGACGAGCACGTTCGGCGTGCGCGTCGCGACGGCGCAAAACTCGGCCCGCGTGCAGATTTCACCTGCTAGCCACCGCTGTTTCCGCTGCCCGCGGCGGTGCCGGCGGCAGCGGCTGCGGCTGCCCACGGCCCAGTGGCCACTGTGCCACTGCTCTGCCGGTCCCAGTGCTCGGACACGGACGCGGGACGTATCCCTTTCGATCACCCTGCACCCGTCCGACCCAGGGCGGGGCGCGGTGTGTGCCGTGTTCCGAATTTTCCACCGGCTGCGCCGGTGACTGATAGTCACCCGGTCAGTGCGCGGAAACCTAATGGGTACACCGGCGCACAATGCCCCACTGATGACGATCTAATGCCGCCAAAGACACGGCCTGTGTGCGTGTTTGTCGCTGGGCAAGGGAAGCCGTCCGTGCCTGATTGCCCTGCATCCGGGGAGAGGGAGGGAACGGGAACGGGGTGGGTGGGTGCGACAGGGGTGAGGGGATGGTGTGTCCGCGCTGTGATCGGCAGCGGGGCGGACCGAGGGGCGGAACGGATGGGGCAGAGAGGGCCGGTGGTGGTGGTTGAGGAGGAAGCGGTAGTAGGGAGGGGGGGGGGGGGTGTCACCGGCTGCGGGGAGTCGGTGTCCGGGGGCCGTCAGGTGGTCTCGGTAGTCATCAGCTGAGTCATTACGGGCATCCTGCCGAGCGGCGGACCATCATGACCGAGGACCATGGCGTGGCAGCTGAGACGCGGCTGCGGGTCGGTCAGACAGCGGGGGTCCGCCACCACCGCCGCCACCGCCGGCGCCAGCTGTCACGCCGGCTGGTCACCGCTCTACCTAATTGATGGTGACGCGTTCGCGGACCCCGCCGTGCGAGCCGCGACGACCCGCCGGCACCAAGGAAGTGGACCGTGATGATCCGACGGGCCGGCTTGTGCCGGGTCGCCGTGGCCCGGCCCGAGCCGAACCCCGGCGCGGCCCGGCGTGGCGTGGCCTGGCCTGGCTCGATCCGGCGTGTCCGGAACAGGAGAGACTAAACCTGCGAGCGCGCGAGCATGCTTGAGCGTCATCGAAGCGTACAAGTGGACGCCGTTTGGGTCGGCGACAGCGTTCTTGTAGACGCCTGGCGTAACGGCATTCTTCCGACTGAAGTGCGTGTCTGTCTGATGGGCTGGAACACTCCACTGGAGCGGAGGTATCGCCGTGGTATGACAGCCAGCCGTCTGGCTTCCGGCTTCCGCGGCTTCCCCTGTTTTGGGTTGTGTGCCGGTATGCCGGAATAATTGCCCCGCCTTCCTGCGCTATGGGAATTATTTGCCGGCGTTTAAATGCCTGGTGAGTTTGAGCTCCCACCTGCTTCCGCCGGGGTCGCGGCCGGCGTGGTCGGTGACGCACTCTTCCAGTGACTGCATTCGGCGTCTGTCCAGCGGTTCACCAATCATGTGGGTTACTGCATTGGTATTAGGATTGGATAAAGGGTGGCATGTGCTTTAAATGGGTTGTAGTGGCTTTATCAGTTTATTTTCAGCCATCGAAGAACTGTTGCAAAATTTCTTTGAAATATGCAGTCTATCGCGAACGAAAGTGGATGAGAAAGAGGATGAGCGTGTGCTTGAGCTCATTAACATGCAAACTTAACCAATGAAACTAAGTAGCTACCATTCCATCTACTCAGCAATTGCAGAGAAAGTCAGGGTAGCTTGTTTAAGCAGTTTCATTATTCACCTTCTGCAGAAGAATATCATTGAAATGCATAACATCGAGACAGCTGGAAAAACTGGCTTGTCCGTCTCTCTACCTGTCTATTCGGCGTCATTTTTTGTCGGCTTTGCGGCCGGTCGAGCTGAGGTTGTGGGGCAGTGACATTTGCACACGCCACACACTCACAGGGACTCGTGCGTGTGTGCGTGCCGGCGCGCCGGCAATCCCAGCATGTATAACGATCCTCATTATTCATTGATTTCAATTTCCTCGTTTGCAAGGGATATTAATTATTCATCCTCTTATATTTACATGATGATGAATGGTGCCAATATTTCGAGTAATGCAAAAACATATGAAGCACACGCTCCATATAATAGCTAGTGATACAAATTGACAGCGTATAACCAGTAAGGCGCCGTAGTTGGCGATAAACGAGCGAGCGCGAAGGAAATGTATGGGGAATTTCAACTAGATCGGGCAAGTAGTCTTTAGATACAAAAAAAAATGGTACACACGTGCGCACGTGCAGAGGCACCCACCTCTGAATTGTGGGAAAGTGGGGGCTGAGAGGTCCCTAACCACACACTAAATGTGAACACAAATGGCTCAGCCGTTCCTGAGATACAGAATAGGGATGTGCATGTGCGCACGTGCAGAGGTACTCCACCCTTGACTTATGGGAAACTGGCGGATGAGAGGCCCCTAACCACACACCAAATTTGAACACAATCGGCTCAGCCGTTCCTGAGATATAGAATAGAGGTGTGCACGTGCGCACGTGCAGCGACCCCACCCCTGAGTTGTGTGAAAGTGGCGGCTGAGGGGTCTAACCACACGAAATTTGCACATAATCTGCCCAGCCGTTGCGGAATTATTGCGAGGAAACACTTTTCAACACACCTCACGCGGCACGCGCCACGCGCAGTGGTAGTCACCCACATGAGTCGGTACTGGTTTCAAACAGGGTAGGTTAGATGTGGCTGTTCAGCAAAGTAGTCTGCTTGTCATTCAGACGTGCAGTTGCAGAGATATGAGCTTCTCAAAAGCGTCATCACGGGTCTGGCCGGGCCGGGCCGGGCCGCTCATAATCAGATTTTTCCCATACACCACAGAAGAACGAGCGAACGCCTCGCGCTCGCTCGTAATCACTTTGTCAGCGTATCGTCGGAGGGAAATTAGGTGATGAGAGGATACATGTAGGAGGTAGGAACAATTTGCTGTGTGTTAAATGACATCACATTCGTGAGAGTATGAGAAAATGAAACACGTCGAATGAAGTCATTACAATGCAGCCATATAGCACATCGAATGAAGACCGGAAAGTCAAATTTAGGTCTTTATTCGCTTTTGCTGAGACATTTTAAACAAGTGTGAGGCTTCTTTATAATCACAATAATTGCGACATTGAAAGAAAAAACATTCATCTCCATCCACTGACGTTGGCAAAACTAGCTATTTACGATACAGGGAGAAATGGAGTTCTCGTCTCTGCTCATCATGATCTGGCGCAGCGTGTTATTTTGTCGCGCACCACCCGAACGAAGCCTTGCTTAAAGTTACTTAGCTGCACTAGCCGACTACAGACCAATTAAATGCATACGTTTGCAGTATATAAGTGGGCATTTTCGCCGCCTAGTATCAGCAGTAATCGACGCATACAACACGCTATAAAATGAAACAAACACTAAGCTGTGAGCCGTCTGGGGTTTCGGTCTATCGCTTGATAAAATCACCAACCTTCCACGTATGTCTGTGGGTATGCACAGAGGCGTCGCTACCTTCTAAAAAGTGTGTATGGGGGGAGGGAGGTCCACTGCCAGGGGCACCATACCCAGAGGGGGGGGGGGGGGGCGCCCGGCCTAGAGGAGCGCAAACCCCATGAACTTCCTGGATTTCACTTGCTTAATTTTCCGGCCCCTCTTTCATATAAAAAGAACAATTGGACTTACTACTAATCCTTCCATATCGGGAGGCTGGGTTTTATGCTAGAAAAAAGTGTTCAAATTTTCGCGAAACAGTGTTATTGTTGATAAGAAGACATTTACAATGCCCGGTCAATGGTGGTGAACCATGAATATAGATATCGATGAATCAAGACATAAATATCGAATATAAATGTCGACGTTACGCAGCGGGCATTTTTTTATTGGTTTTCAATCGGAAACAAAATACAGCTTTGATCTACAAACATACACCCGCACAGCGGCACACTCATGCAAGGACTGCACATTGCACATCATCATGGGACATATTACTGACTAATGAGCAGCTAGTTTAACGGATCATATCGAGTTCCGCTCTATGCGTTTGACTCCCCAGATTGACAGCACTGAATCAAGTACATTTGGTAAACATCAGATGAGTATCAATGTAATGTCTGAAAACACCTCTGTAAACGTAAGAATTGAGATATAGACTGAAAGCTAGCAAACATATGAAACGCTGTTTCATAAATCTCCACTCGACTCTGAAATATATATATATATATATATATATATATATATATATATATATATATATATATATATATATATATATATATATATAACAGTTACCGGCAATATGCTGACTCGGGTCAGTATGCATACTGCCCAGGCAGTATGCATACTGCCCAACGAGCCGGTCAGTATGCATACTGCCCGGTCAGTATGCATCCTGCCCGGGTGGTTGGGCAGTATGAATACTGGCCGGGCAGTATGCATGCTCACCGGGCAGTATGCATACTACCCACTTTTCTTCTCACGGGCAATATGTAAACTCGGGCACTATGCAAACCAACAGACCCTGGTAGTTCGTATGCCTACTGTGCAGTCTGTTTGTAACCTGTTTGGCCAGTTTCAGAAATTCAGAAGCAAGGGCGTACAATTGACTGAAAAAAATAACGGATAAAGCAAATTAGTTCCTCACAAATATTGGCAGTGTTCAAAAGAAAGGTGAAAGTCGATTCATTTCAGCGCTTATTTCATAATCACTATCAGTGACTGTCGACTGTCACGTGTCATTCTTGTTACTCATAGCGAAATGATCCCCGTTCATTAAGTGCTGCAGTATCACTGTGCGTAATTTACGCTGGCAAAGCGTAACTGAACATTGAACACGGTGTTTCAGACAGAAAATAAGAGGTTATTGTTATCATACGTATCCGTAATTAGTGTTAACCCGGCATTGATTGAGGTCTCAGCCGAGCGCCATTAACTGGGGGGGGGGGGGGGGGGGGGCGTTAAACGCCCCCTGGTTATCTTCCGAACCAATGATTGCAGCGAGACGCGCAAGGCGGCATGCAAAAGCTCTCAATGAGATGAATCTAAAACTTGCTAAAAAATGTCAAAGTAAGGTCAAATGTCAGGTCACGGTCAGGTCAAAGGTCAAAATCGACGTATTTTAGTTTATGGGCCACACTTTCCAGCAAAAGCAATAGATTACGACTATGATCACCCAAAGTGCTGCCAAAGGTATTATACACATGCTGCATGGGCTAAAGTGAGATTTTTGGCAAAGGTCAAAGTCAAGGTCAGGTCACACAAAAAATAACAATGTGAAAAATATCTACGGAAGCAACACATGTTTTATGGGTTATTTGCCACGTATAATTCGATAGTGATAGTCATTTTACCAACCGAATTCATTTACGTGAAGTTATCGTCAAATTCAGGTCAAGTTCATGTCACTGAAGGTCAAAATTTGGAATTAATAAATGCAAACAAAGAAGGCATGTTGATGGAGCAATTGTCTCTCAGAAATACAGTGCTGGCATTTATTTGTCTATATCTGGTCAAACAAAACCAAAAAACGCAATTTCAAAATATGACGTCATGAGTTACCCACACTCTAGATGTCATACGTCAATCAAAAATGGACATATCAGTTTCAAATTTGGTATTGTAGTTGCCTAGGTATGGTCCTCTGACATATCTTCCGCTTTTTTGAATATTTTAGAAAATTTTGTTTTTGTGATCATTCCCCCCCAAAAAAAAGTTTCTTTTTAGTTTTAGGGGTCACAAACTAAAAATTTAGAAAATCGGAGATAGCCAGTTTGTAGCCCTTGCAATTTTCTATCTTTTGGCGTTTTTCGATTGCATTTTGCTTCAAATGTAGCATTTGTACGGCTTGGCAAAGTTTAGCTGATTTTGGTGTAAAACTCGTGTATAGTGACGTCACTAAATTCGCTAAAACTCGATAATAAAATCGACGAAATTTCTTCATTTTTTGCACACAAGACGTAACTATGAGTTATAAGAAGGTACCCGAAGATTCACGTTGATAGCGCTATTAGTTTTTCAGCTATTCCGAAAATTCATCAGGGGGGGCGTTAAACGCCCCCCCCCCCCCCAGTCAATCAGTCAATGGCGGGGTAACATGTGCGCCTCATCTTTCTTTCGTCACTATTAAGTTCACCATCACATGCAAGCATGTAGCGTGGAACCCTCACCGGATCCCGCAATGTGATCAATGGGCGTTGAAAGTCAGAAGCGAGCTACGTGATTGATTTTGGGGTTCGTCTTTGGGAATCACTCGTGTTCATATTGTAGACATAGGGTTTACAGTTCAATGAATGAGACAAAGTAGGTAGTATGCATACTGCCCGGTCAGTATGCATACTGACCGGCTCGTTGGGCAGTATACATACTGCCCGGGCAGTATGCATACTGCCCGGGCAGTATGCATACTGACCGAGTCAGCATATTGCCCGTAACATATTGTTACGTTTTATACTTGACCTGTAATCGTCCAGCGGAGCGGACGGGTTAGCACTAGTAGGTACATATGTAAGGAAATTCACTCACGCGCTCCTCTGCCACCCGGCATGGAGCAGGAGACCAAAGGCTGCGACGCGCGCTGCGTATAAAATTATAACTTACGTTGGTTGTTAATCACTCTAAAATAGCGTCAGCCGCCTACCAAGTAGAGGAAACACGAATGAGGCCAAACATATATATTTATTTCGCAAGAAGTTTTTTTTTCGCAGGCTGTACCCATTTTCATTGTCAGTTTCAGCGGATTTTGGGGGTGGGACTAATTTATATTGCTGCTCCTGCCGAGCTTGGTATGTGGGGGGGGGGGGGGGGGGGCTTGGCCCCTGCCGCCCCCTTTGGATCCGCCAGTGATTCCATACAACATAGGTACTAGTGGTGCCAATCGGTACAAGCATTTTCGGAATTCTGAATTTGTCCGAAGACCGATTCGGTTTTCGAACGGACATAAGCATATTTCTTTGGACATTTTCGGACATCCAATGCCCAAGCCCTATATTAAAAAAGAAAGTGTGCCACCGGTAATTCTTTTCCATATCAAACACCTTTTCTGCTTTCGGACAAATTTTGGACAAATTTCGGACAAACAATGATTTTCGGACAGTTTCGGACGGACAGCTGATCATGATCTTGGACATCGGTCGGACATTGGACAAATATTTTCTGTAACTGGCACCACTAATAGGTACCTATACAAGCAAATTCACTCACGCGCTCCTCTGCCATCCAGCAGGCAGCAGGAGACCAAAGGCTGCGACGCGCGCTGCGTGTAAAATTATAACTTACGTTGGTTGTGAATCACTCCAAAATAGCGTCAGAAGCGCCACTTTACCTATCCCTACTGCTACCAAAATGCTACCAAATAGAGGAAACACGAATGAGGGAAAAACAAGATTTCTTTCTTTCGCAAGAAGTTATTTTTTCACAGGCTGTACCCATTTTTCATCGCCAGTTTCAGCGAATTTTGAGGGGGGGCTATTTTCTATTGCTGCCCCTATCGAGCTTGGGATGGGGGAGGAAGCTTTTGCCCCTGCCGCCCCCCCCCCCTAGATCTGCCAGTGCTCTCAGCGCATTAAGCTACCCTCAGAAAGCATCATGGTGCCCTCGGAAGACATCTTGCCGCCCTCGGAAGGCATTTTGCCGCCCTCAGAGCGCACGATGCCGCCCTTGGAAGGCATCATGCTGCCCTCGGAAGACATCTTGCCGTCCTTTGAAGGCATCTTGCCGCCCTCAGAGCGCATTATGCCGCCCTCAGAAGACGTGTTGCCGCCCTCGGAAGGCCTCGGAAGACATCTTGCTGCCCTCGTAAAGCATTTGGCCGCCCGCAGAGCGCATTATGCCGCCCTCAGAAGACGTCTTGCCGCCCTCGGAAGGCATTCTGCCGCCCTCAGAGTGCATTATGCCGCCCTTGAAAGGTACCATGCCGCCCTCGGAAGACATCTTGCCGCCATCGGAAGGCATTTTGCCGCCATCGGAAGGCATTTTGCCGCCCTCAGAGCGCATTATGCCGTCCTTAGAAGGCACCATGCCGCCCTCGGAAGGCATCTTGTCGCCATCGCACCTGCAATCAAGGGGCGCCACTTTTTGGGAGAGGGGCGCACATGAGCTTGGACCGTCACTGGCATAGGGGCGCGCACACCTGCTGGCGGGACATTAATTGTAGTGGCTTTTTTAGTTTTTCCTTGATTTTATTTGGGGGGGATTTTTTTAGGTGTCCTCTCAAAGCCCAGAACAGACCCACTTTTTAGGGGCGCCGTGTGGGGGGAGGGGGTCCGGGTCACCCGTACCCCACCCCCCTCCCGGTAGCGACGGCCCTGGGTATGCACTATGCAAAATATGGTTGGACCTGTCTCGTGGCGTGTACCTATTTGTATGTAAATGCAAGGCCGCAGCATAGCCTGCTCTGATAACTATACTTATGCTTCAGCAATATAACACATGTTTATGTCATGCAAACCAGGTCAGACCAATCAGTACTCCCGTTCCCATACAATGAGTGTTTCCTGGGTCTCATGTTCGGGTGGACTATTGTCCGTGTTTACGTGTGGTTTGAGCTTCGTGCAAGTGCACGCGTTGAGTGTGCGTGCGTTGCGTGAGGACCGCAGCACTTGTGGTTTGGTTTGTAATTACATAGCATGATACCAACATAACAGGTAAGCGCCTATTGGTAATGGTGTGTTGAGCACTCACGCCAGTGACGCCAGTGTAGCTAACGCTTTGGCTCCGCATTGACTTGAGTTTTCTGACGATATCGAGTTTGCTTTCATAAAAACACCGCCTCCGGGTGTTACCAGGACAGAATACGAGGCTGCCAGTATTGCAATAATATCGATGCAAACCAGAGTGTAGTTTCACTAGTCTGAGCCTGATTAGCTGCGAGTTTCGTCAGAACTGGTAAAGCCAGAGCAGAATTAAGCGAAACCGTGCGTTTAAGGCGGCCGCACACTGCGCATTCGGCGCTCGATATCACTGCGAAATTCCGCCTCGGAAAATCGCGGCGATACCGCGAAATATCGTCCTTGTTCCGGTGGATTCGGTGCTGTCTGCTCGCGAGATTCCGCCCCGTCGACCTACAGCATGTCGCAACCTGTGCCTAGGTAAGGTAACTTAATGATGACCATTTTTCGACGAAGATGTAAGTTTAGAACCACGAAACTTTTACATCATAAATTTCACAGCGGCAAGAGCATGCTGTGCAAAATGTGTACTTTTATCTTGCATAGATTCGCCACTGTTAGCCTGATCAATTTTGTTATTCGCGGTTCCGCGGCGTTCAGTCGCGGTAAAAGCTCGTTCGAATCAGTTTTTTCCGCCGGTCCGCAGAAAGCCGGCCGATGACATTCGTCCGCGATTTTTGACGTCTCGGCTGACGCGAAGGCGGAAAGTCGCTAAAGATGCGCGGAAAGTCGCAGCGATATCGCGACCTCCACGCGCCGAATGGCCTAGTGTGCCGCCGCCTTCAGCCGTGTTGTTTGCGATATTTGCAAATCATGATTTGTTTATGCTGATGCAATATTTCTTTAGTAGCATATTTACGTGTTGCATAACCTAGGTTGTTTACCTTGACGTTCGGTAAAACAATTGGTTTTCTCGCCTGTTCCGTGTGAACTTTCGTCACTAATGATTCGAATAGAGCCCATAGTCATGTCGTGGAAGGCTGAACATTAAGGTCTGACATTAGGTGACGGGTAGGTATACTTGACAAAAACCTGTGTTGTTCCATCCAAGGGCGGCGCCACCTTCCGAAAGTCGGGGGGGGGGGGGGGGAGGGGACGGAGGCACTTTGAAGTCGATTCTTCCCATGCAACGCCCATAGGCGTAATGTTACCCCCGTCCCTCCGCCTCCGCCTCCCATGGTTCCATCGCCCAAAGTGGAGCTGCTTTGGATGCGTCCTGTATAGGTGGATCTGCAGCCAAAGCAGCAGTCGCGGTCCTGTTAATACCGTTTAGAAAAAGACTGATAAGGTTACGCTTAGTAGAGTAGGAAGTAGGGCAGTGATGTCACCTCAAGGCCTAATACAATCCAGATATAAATCATGCTCTTCGTAAAGTGCAAATCCATGTTTACCAGGGCATTGCAATTATAATTGCATAATGTCGAAGCCCAGTGCTCCTCATTCTTGCACCTAAAACAGTGACATGTTAACATTGCACCCTATTCACCCCGGCACTGTGACATGCCACTCCTGCATATCGCCGATCGAAGTCGGTTGCCGCATGCTCTGTTCGTCCCGGCGATTTGGCGTGTGTGTGTGTGATGGGTCCTGTCGGCCCGCTTCGGGGACGGAGCCGGCTAGTTCCGTCCGCCGCCGCCAGGGAGCGGTGGCGCTGGCGTCGCCGGATGCCGTACCCGGTTTAAATACCGGCGTGGCGGTGCCGCTGCCGATATTCGTCTGGGGTCCGTGGTGAGTGGCAGGCGCGAGAGTAACAGTGCAGCAGTCGGCTCCGGCAGGTCGAGTCCGTCCAGTTCCCGTCCAGTCCACATGATGGGTCACGCCTACTACGACTTCCAGCACGTGGAGCTGACCAACGTCGGCAGCGGAAAGAAGAGGTGAGAGACGACGACGCCCCGATTTGTGTTATCTCTCAGTCTTTTATTACAAATATAGTTTTCAGTAATGCAGTGATACACTATTAACAATCATTATTTCTTTTAATGATTCTTCATTATCCATTACTTGCCGTTCTATTCAACTGCTTGTGTCGAACTGGTGCCCGATTGCTATTTAGACAGGGGTACTTCATGTGAGTGAAAGTGAATGCTGGCCGTACACTATATATTGCTGGTTTGATGAACTGCGCTATTGGAAGAACTTACCATCGACTGCACATTGGAACTTGATAAAGAAGAAGCAAAAGCGCTTGATCAGCGTTATCTAATTGAAAAATGAGCTTGATTATGTACGGCTGAGGACCTCGGGCATTTGTCCGTTGTCATTTTGTATTACATTTAATTTTAAAAAAACTATTTTGTTTTATTTTGACAACTCAGTTAAATGGTAAGACTGCAAAGTAAAGTTAGACAACTACGATGCTGTATTCTCTTAACTGTCGCAAGTCAATCAGAAAATGTTTTATGCAGATCTTATTGGTCAAGTACATGGTTAAGACACTTATTTTTCTCAGTGAATTTGTATCTAGTCATAATTAGCAAAAACAAGACATCTTAACATCGATTCCGTTTATAAGCATTAAGCAAGGACATTAAATTACAAAACAGCCGTGATATTTCTGAATGCCTACGAACGACGAGATAATTTTTACTATCACACAAGTAACTACCAATATAGAAAAAAACAACACTCTATTTGGCTTTCTGGTCAGTGTTATTACACCTAAGGCGGATGTGTCAACTTGTCAACTTGTCATTGATAGCCAAGTGTCCTAAGGCTAATTGACCGTTTAGTGAACAATGGAACGGGAACAATATTTAATGGCATGTCGCCGATGGTTTTCGTACATTTTACATATTTTCTTCACCATTTGAAAGGGATGTACTGAGCAGCGTAACATCCGCTAAGCAAACATGTTATTTATCTCGTTTTAAATAAAGCAAACATTAACAAACATATATGCGTAACGTTCTATTAAACATGAATACATTTTAGTAGATGTTGCAGCCAGATATATGACACGAACTCGCAATACGGTAAGTTATTGCTTTGTTTAAAGGGAAATATTGATCTTTTGATTTATTTGTATTATCTTATGACACATGTACGGTATCAATTTGATTGTGTCTCAATTTACAAGTGAAATAACAACTTTTTCTATTTCGATAATTATAATTTTGGAAATGTAAATATATGTACTTATATATGGTGACGAACGGTATGATCCTTATTGAACTTCCGATTTCATTGCCACTTATTCGATTGTTTGTTGATTGTTTTATCAAAAGTGTTTTATTGATAAGCTAAAGCATTGTATTATATACAGCCAGACACAAAACTATACAAAACTCCTAATAATGAAAATAAATGAACCATTGTTTCAATTGTTTTCAAAAATTGAGGGTCGCAACCACTAACTAGGCCGTCGTTGGGTGCATAATTTAACTGCTAATTTGGATAGTGGATACTTTTTATTCAATGTTTGTCGATTGTTAAGGATAGCAGGGGACATCATCATCATAGACAGAGTGCTAAAATTTCGGTCCCCACCAAAATCCGGTATTGCAAAAAGCAATACCGGATTTTGGTGGGGACCGAAATTCGTTACCAAGTACTTAAGAGTACCGGTCGTTAAAAGCGTGGAACGCTTATCAGCTTTAACTTGAAATATCTTTCGGTAGGAATGTTTATAAGCAAAATGTGATCAATTTACCAAATATTTTGGTCTCTTCTGTCGATTTCAAGTAATAGCTCCATTTTGTTGTGGGAAAAGGTCAATATTTCCATTTAACATCGTTGTAATTCATAGTTTAATTCATACCTTTATAGTTTAATTCATACCTTTTGAGTGTTTGACAGCATTTTATTGTGACTAATATTGATACGCTGATGTAGCAATGCGGTTTTAAATTTGCATCGTCCAAACAAAATGTTCCGTCAAATTGGCGTTCTTTTTACCTCGCAACTAGTTAGATAATTAACGAAACAACAGACCCACTAATATCCGCACCGTATTTACCTGTCATCCTTATCTTCCACGACGATTAATGTCGTACTTCGATGGACAGGCGACTAAAACAAATGGCCGGTGGTAGCAATACTCTGCGGACACCGTACTGCAGCCCGCACCAGTCCGGACCGGACCGTACCGGAGATCGAGACCGAAGCGGTCTGGGCCGAGACCGGAGACCGGGACCGGGCCTGGGACCCAGCTGGGACCGGGGCTGGGACCGGGGCTGGGACCGGGGCCGAGACCGTGGCGGACAGGGGCCGAGACCGGAGACCGGGACCGGGCCTGGGACCGAGCTGGGTCCGTGCCGGGGGACCGTGCCGGGGACCGGGCCTGGGACCGAGCTGGGACCGAGCTGGGTCGTGCCGGGGACCGAGCTGGGACTGTGCCGGGTCCGTGCCGGGGACCGGGCCTGGGACCGAGCTGGGACCGAGCTGGGTCGTGCCGGGGACCGAGCTGGGACTGTGCCGGGTCCGTGCCGGGGACCGAGCTGGGTCCGTGCCCGGGACCGTGCTGGGAACGGCTGCTGACTCGGCCGTCCAGGTACGCGTCAGCAGTTCCTCTCAGCGTCACGTCCTCTCCGTGAGGCGGCCTTTTTACCTCCGGTCGTCGCGCGCGGCCGCCGCCTCCGTGGGAAGCGGCAGTAACTCTCTGTCCATATTGTCTTTTTGTGAGGTTTGTGAGCTCGTCTTTTGAGTTTGTTCGATGGAGCGGCGGGGCGGAGAGCAGTGCGGGAGTCTACGACACGCGCCGCTCGGCTGCCTGCTCGTGTGTGTCTCCCTGCTCGGGTCTCCGGCCGTGTCTCCCTGCTCGGGTCTCCGAAATGGTCTTCCTTCTCGGCTCTCTGGCCGTGTCTCCAGCCACCGTGTCTCTGCTGGGATCTCCCGACGAGCCTACCGCGACTTTATCCGCTGTGTCTCCGCTGAGTCGTCTCTGGCCGCTGTGTCTCCGCTCGTGTGTCTCTGCACGCAGACCAGCCGGTGGTCACTGACTGGTGCAACAGACGTCGGCAGAGGTCAGCAGAGGTCGGCAGAGGTCGTGCACGCGGTGTGTGGACTGCATGATGTGATGTCCAGTTTCCGGGCTGACAGCTGACATGGACGGACGCCCTCTGACCTCAGAGGCTCAGGTGGCAGTGTCAACAGCATGTAATGCTGGCGTGCATTCTCTGCGGTCTAAAGCTTTGTTGCGACTGGATGAACTTTGTGGAATGCTTGGAAACGCTTCTTTCGAATACTGTGAATGCTACTAAACTGCAAAGACAATATGGGATCAGGACCAGGTACACGGTCTAGGACCCGTTACTGAGCAAGTCTATAACAATGCAACAGGCCTTTTCTCTGAGCAGAGAATCTCTGAAAGCAAAAGTACCTATACCAGAAGTACATATTTTCAAACTTCCTAACGCAGTCACAGCCAATCAGGCTCACTTCAAACTTCATATAGAACAGTAGTTCCCGCCCAAAGCCATTGTGTTGACTTTTACAATGGCGCTCCGATTTATGTGTCGTTCATAAAGTATTCAAGTGTTTTCCTACCCACCGAGTTCGCGTGTCGGCTTCATTATTGCATAGCGCCACTCCGACCCTCCGACAGTTTGTATATCATCGCGGTAATGCACGATAGCGAGTCACGATCTAGGCGGACCAGGCGGACCGAGGCTGACCGGTCTGGGACATGTGTTTGCCAGCGTCTGGCCGGAGCTGGTAGACCGCTGTTAATTATCTGAATGCTGACTGGCGGTGGTTAACTGTTCGTCATGTTCTCGGTCTAAGGTTGTTGGTAGTTAACTGTCGGTCTTTTGGTTGTTGGTGGTTGGCTGTTGATCTCCGGTCGTTGCTGGTGACTGGCTGTCGGTATAGAGGCGGCTGAAGGCTGCTGGCAGTCAACATCTGTCGCTGTCGACGCCTGGCGTCGGTTATTGACTTTGTGTCTCGTCGCGTCGCGTCGCGTCGCTCCGCGCTGCCTGCGTGTGTCGGCGGCGGCGGCTGTGTCGGTGACGGTGTCGGCGGAACAGACGGCGCCGATCGATACTCCCCCTGTGTGACGGCTTCTCCACCCCTGCTGGGTAATTACATGGTCCCGGCCCGCGCCGGCCGGGAAGGGTTCGCCCTCGCGCTGGGTCCCTCGTGCGTCCCGCCACTGACTGACAGGGTGGTCCGACGGGTCGAGGGAAAGGACTCATTGTCTGAACCCCTCCTCCGGCGGAACGGTCCTCGACACCGGTTATCTCCAGGAGATAACTCTCGTCTCTAGACGCTCAAAATAACTCAACAGCTCTCAGCTAAGTCTGGTAATTGTTCGTTAGGTTTGTGATTTCATCCGCTTCTGTTGTTTAACTTATGGATTTCGTTTAGACTTTTATCCACGTCTATCTGATTCAGAATTCCGGCCTCGTTTCCCAGTAGCTTATCCTGTGATGAATCCGATACCGATACGACGCTGCGTAGGCGGATTCCGAGCTTTGTTTTGTGTTTTGCTCTCCGCATACACGGCGGACGGCGGCTGCGTCTGCAGATTTCCGGTGATGGATGAGCGCGATACCCGGCGACATTGTGCCGCGAGTCGGCGGCCGATGTTGTGTCGATAGTGCCGTGCAACGCGGACGGTTCGCCCGGCCGTCTGACCGCCTGTCGCCGTGATGGATGTCAGCCAGTGAGTCACTGCGGCCGCCAGCAGACCAAACAAACGCGGCGCACCGAGACAAACACGGCGCCGTCCGGCCCCGGCCGAGTTCCGCCTCCGAGGCAGCGCTCGAGCTCGAACCCTGTGACCTTCCTGCAATTCGCACCGCCGTCTCGCCGAGTCCACCGCCGCGGCCGTCACGCCGAGGCCAGCGTCGCCGCGGCGGTCACGCCGAGTCCACCGCCGCGGCCGTCACGCCGAGTCCACCGCCGCGGCGTCGGCCGTCACGCCGAGTCCAGCGCCGCGGCGTCGGCCGTCACGCCGAGTCCACCGCCGCGGCGTCGGCCGTCACGCCGAGTCCACCGCCGCGGCGTCGGCCGTCACGCCGAGTCCACCGCCGCGGCCGTCACGCCGAGTCCAGCGTCGCCGCGGCCGTCACGCCGAGTCCACCGCCGCGGCGTCGGCCGTCACGCCGAGTCCAGCGTCGCCGCGGCCGTCACGCCGAGTCCACCGCCGCGGCGTCGGCCGTCACGCCGAGGCCAGCGCCGCGGCGTCGGCCGTCACGCCGAGGCCAGCGCCGCGGCGTCGGCCGTCACGCCGAGTCCACCGCCGCGGCGTCGGCCGTCACGCCGAGTCCAGCGCTGCGGCGTCGGCCGTCACGCCGAGTCCAGCGCCGCGGCGTCGGCCGTCACGCCGAGTCCAGCGCATGGCCAAACACGAAACAAATCGGTCGCCGACGCTGTCACGCTGGATTTCACCCCACATCGCCACTGAGGCCGATCGCCGTTAGTCGTTAGACACCCCTGGTCTGCACGGGGCCTTGTATCAGACAGACGGTCATTTCGGGAACCAGCGATGACTCACGGCGTGGTTTTGTCCGGAAAATCACCCCCCTCGCGATGACGTATCGATCGGCGACAGGGGACCTTGCGGTCTGGCGCCCTCGGCAGTCGCCCTCGGGGTCGCTGCCGGCGTAGGCGGCGGCGGCGCAGTGGCGGCCGGCGGCGGCGGCGGCGGAAGGGGACGCCGGATCATGGACGCTATCCCCCGAGACCGGAGGGCTTCGGGCCGTCCAAGCGTGACGCGAATCGGGGGAGCGGGCGGCGGCGGCGGCGGCAGCAGGTGGTCTCTACCGGGAACGGTCGTCCAGGCACGACCGGAGACGCAGCTCGGTATCCGCTGCCCCACGAGTAATTAACTAACCGACGCGCCGTTCGCCGCCGTCCGACCGCGGTCCGTCTGCAGACCGGGGCAGGTGCGAGCGACGCAGGAGGCGTGATGCCGAATGACGCGTGGAGAGGGCCGGGTCGTCGCCCGCTCACTGTTTGTCGATTCTCGGTGGTTCTCCTTGCTTCTTGCCTCTTCTCGTCCGATTCTCAGCAGCTTCTCGCTGCTTCTCGCCGACGCCACCACGTTCGCGTCGCTCTCTCAGGGCGCGGCTGACGAACGCTGACACCGTGTCAGACACGCCGAGAGTGCGAAGCCAACCCACCGCCCCACCGCCCCACCGCTCCGCCGTTCTGGACGGGTCGTCCGCCCAAACGGGGCCAGTTTTTCGTCGCGGCACCGCCCCGCCGGTATGCGGCGTTCGGTCCTCGCTGTCGGCGAGGCCGCCTTTTATGGCCCTTGTGTCTCCGCTGACCGCGCGACTTGGTGACCTCACACCACTGGCTGGTCAGCTTCGTACCAATTACTGATCGGAACGGGGCGGTACCGGCCAGTGCTGTCAGGGCCGCCGCGTCACGAACTCGGCCCGGCCGGCTCGTGACGCTTCCGTGACGTGTCGTGACGGACTCCGGCCCCGTGACACACGGAGATGTACCGTGACGTGCTGTGACGCACCGTCACGGCGGGGCAGGACTAACAGCGGTGTCACGGTCGGGCAGCCGGCGCAGTCAGCCGAGGCCGGCCGCGAGGAAGCAAGGAAGCCCTCGGGCGAGCCAAGGCAGGTCTCGGCCCGGCACGACGCCAGCTGTCGTGATCACGGCGAGTGGTGACAAATATTGCGGCCATGCAGTTTGTTCGTCCTGGATCGTGAGTCTCTGGTTTACAGATTGTTTTTACATCCGTGGTCGTTTGTTGTTCGTCGCTGTTCGTCCGGTTTGTTCGTCAGTCGAACTTCGCCTCATGGTTCGTTCGTTCACCTTTGTTCGTCAGGTCTGCCTTTGCTCAGCAGTCTGCAAGTTAGTCTCGGTTAATCCGACATGTCCGTATGTTTCTGTCCTCTTAGTTCGTCTGTCCGTCTGTGTTCTCTAAGCTCGTCCGTCTGTGTTCCGTAAGCTCGTTCGTCTGTGTTCCGTAAGCTCGTTCGTCTGTGTTCTCTAAGCTCGTCCGTCTGTGTTCCGTAAGCTCGTCCGTCCGTCTGTGTTATCCGAGTGGTGGCGCGCCCCGTTAGCTGCGGAGGGCGAGAGCCGGTCAGCCCGGCCAGTCCGACCTAGGCGTGAGGTGATACAGGCCAGTCCGACCTAGGTGTGTGGTGATACAGGCCAGTCCGACCTAGGTGTGGGGTGATCAATCAATCAATAAAAAATATATTATCAAACAAACAAATATAATAAACAATACAAGTGCGATTGGCGCAAATGCACACTGCATATAACATGGCACCTCTCGCGAACTGAAAGGTAAACTCAACAAGTGATTCAGGGTCTGTGTAACTGACTCTTGGCTCTCCGGCCGGGCTGAGTGCTGGTGTATCTCTCGGGGTCAGCGTGCCGACCAGCTAGCCATTCCTGTTACCCACCGACTGTGAAGTGGTTCCTTTTAGCGGCATGGTCTCAAACCACATGCCAGACACCCACCCAACTAGTAAGCCTTATCTTGAATCTCATCGTCAGCAAAAACAAAAATAGGTAATTAGCCCATTCGGCGCTTTGTTCAGCATAGTGTATTACAATACCATACGAGGTTCTTCCACCATGTATATTTTAGTCCGTTTAAATTGTTAGCACCAGTCAAACGACATTCGTCAAAACAGTTATCTTGACAGTTTAAATCACTTGTTAAACACACTTAGGGGACGGCACGTGCGAGGCGGCGTACGGGGAGGGGAGGGATGAGGGGCGACCATCTGCTGCAGCTCAGGTGACGGCTGGCCGGCTGACGGGTTGGGGATGGGCAGGTGTCGTGTGTCCCCTGCTGGACGGACAGATCAGAGTAGGGCTTCACCGTCACCACCTGCATACACAGGGGTGATGGGTGAGCTTGACTCCCTCCCTCTCTCCTCCCCCTCTCTCTCTCTCTCTCTTCCCCTCTTCCTCCTTCCTCTCGCTTCCTGTCCCTTTCTCTCTCCCTATCGTGTCTTTCCTTTCCATCTTCCCTTTATACTTGGCCTCCCTTCTTTCCTGTTGGCACACATCCTATTATTCCCCACAGTACCCACTTCCTCCTTCGATAGCTGTTATCTTCTCGCACTCGGGAGATAAACGGGCGGAAACCGCGCCGGGAGCGCTCCTCGGGCCACTCTCTCCATCTTATCTCCTTTGTGTCTGGCCGGAGTGCGAGGAGCGGACAAGGGAAGCGCGGTCTGCTGACCCCCGCCCCTCCCCTGCTTCACCCTCCGCCTCCCTCGGATGCACCTCACCTGCACCGGACCTACACCTCACCTGCACCGGACCTACACCTCCCCCGCGCAGCAATCAGAGCACGACACCCATTTCGTGGACATCACCGCGCCGTCAGCCACCCGTGACTCCGACTCAGACTCCACTCCCGACTCACTCAGACTCAGACTCTGTCTGACTCAGACTCTGGCCGACTCGGACTCTGTCCGACTCCCGACTCCCGACTCCCGACTTCCGACTCCCGACTCCGACTCCAATGCTAACTCCGACTCCGACTCCGACTCCGAGTCTTGGAAGAGAAGTCGCCCTGGTTTGGGGTTGTACCCGCGCCACCCGGTGCCCGGCCCTGGCGAGCTCGCTCGCCCCGTCCCCTCACGGCCAGTCTATAGGTATAATACGTTATGTCCGGCGTCGTCTCCGCCTCCACCTGGACAGCGGCGTCGTTGCGGAGGCAATTACCGGCGTACACGGCTTCCGGTGGCTGCGCCGCGTCTGTCACAGCCGCGCCGCGTCTGTCACTGCTGCACCGCCTCTGTATTCTGCCGTCAGCTGGCACGGTGATTTTCCCATCAGCGGTCTCCGGACCGGCCGGTGTCCCCGTGTAGCCGGTGCTGCCGGTGTGGCCGGTGGCCGGTGCTGGAGACAATGACCACGGTAATGGTCGCCAACCCTTTTTGCAGGGACGCGGTAATCGTCATAATTGGGGCGATTCGGGATCTGGCGGGTCGTTCGGCGCCGACTTAATTCGCCCAGATTGGCGGGAGGGCGGGGAGGGGGGCGGGGAGGGTAGCGCGAGACCCGACATCTGCCACGCAGGGCATCTGCCTGGCTCCGCCGTGGTCGGAGAAAGTCTGTTTGTCTGCCAATTGCCGTGACTGACGGGCAATTTTGCGACCCGTGAGTCGAACGGCGTACAATTGCATTGTTTCTCAATGCTGGCCAGTAACGAATGCAGCTGCCGTGGCTTCAAAGAATAAGTCGATTTTTAGTCGGCTTCACTGATTAATTGCGGTGTGCGATATGCACGCAGGAGTTTGTTCCGGCCCCTTTGTATCGGTGAGATTCGGGCCAGTTGTGTGCGACTGTGATTAGGCTTCGAGTCACAATTGGCGCCCGGTAAAAACGCCGTCTCGAGTCGGCCGAACGCTATTGTGCGAGGCGGCGTGCGTCATTATGAGTCACGTGATCGAGACGCGCGCAGGTCGTGTTCACACGAGCCGCTCGACTTGACGCGCCGTATAGCCCATGGTTGGCTAAGGGTATTTTTAATAACGCCGTGAGGATTAAGATACATGTAAGATATTTGCATGAGGTATTAACACTTCTTTGTCGGTAGGAAGAGGAAACAGGCTAACATGACATGGTGGAATCAGGAGGAAATCAGTATTCTGTTTTGAATTATTCACACGCCTGTTTTGCTATGGTGGTCCACATGATAGTCTGGTACGTTGTACGCCGCCGGAAAATGGAACCGTAACCAGCAATCCTCGTCTTTTCAGGCAGCCGTATGGTGGTCTAAGCGACCTGCTGGCTGATGCGCCTTCTATCCCCATCGAACTAACACCCCAATCCAGGCAAGCTGTCCTTCCAACCATCGCATCGTTACCGTAATCCCAATCCACCCACCGCCCAGTGTCCTTCATGTTGTCCGTTTAAATTGGCATTGTCATGACTTCAAAGCCACTTTTGATGCGGGTAGTGCTTTACTTATTTTGGTTCAACGCCAGCCGTGAATGATGTCACAACTGAAAGGGCAGTCGCCACTGTTCGTTTACGGCGATCAAGTTTGCCAACGATTTCGCATTCAGTTCTGGTGACGCATTGCAAGCCTGGTGCGAACATATTACAATGCTTGCATTTCAGTTCGCAGCTGTAACCAAATCAGAATCACGTTGTCTTGCCAACATTTGTCACTATTTGCGTTATGATTGTTATGAAATGTTACCTTCGAACTGATTCAATGCCACTGCTGAGGCTGTTCACTTAACGAGTAACGATACCGCGGTTAAACTCAAGTAACTCTAAAAATGTTGAGTTAATTTTGGGTAAATTTACAAACCTTACAAAATATGGTGCACGTTAAGTCTCCGAACAAATGCTTATATCACCCATATCCTTGTTCATTCCAATCCTCCCGTGGCTTTATCTGCCAGCAAGTACGCCAGGACACTGGACAGATCCCTGTCTCCCAACTTATGTCCATCCCTCACTCTTTTTTCGTTCGTGCCACAGGACGAGGAACCCGCCGGGCGGTCCGACCAGCAACATCTTCGGCGCCGAGGAGGTGACCCCTGCCCGGCCCATTAGCCGGCCCAACAAGATGGCGTCCAGCCTGCCGTTCGGCGATACGGTGGACTCTCCACCGTCCAGCACCAGCTCCTCCCCGCCGCCCACGCCCGTCAAGACAGGTCCGTGTGCAGCAGGCTCCCCTGGGACGCTATGCAAGCGGACGGCTCGAGTCCAGAGTTGTGTGATGCAGAGGCAAAACAAATGACGTCATATTTGTAAGATTGGAGATAGTGGTAACTGGTATGGTTGGCTTGTCTATTTTGGGAAGCTCCATCCGGATAAGTGACGACTGATCCACTACCAGCTGTAAGCTAACGGGATTCACATTTAGGTTGGTCACTAGATTACGCAATTAATGCATTTCTTACGCCATACCTACTCAGTACTTGACGATTACATATACCGCGATGCGTAGAAACTGGTGTCCCCAGTTTGCCCGTACCTTTCCTGGGCGGCTGACACAATCCTGCCTCGCACGCTCCTTCCAGCTGAAGTTCCCCCGCTGCGCACTGGAGACCAAAAGCCTGCCTCTGTCCTTGCCGACTTCCTTGCTCCCGTCACCCGTAAAGGTTGGTCCGGTCCTGTCCGTCCCGGGAAGTCACTGAATGTCACAGTACTGAGAAGCGTTCGTCATCATTGAATAGCTCAATGGACTGATAGTTGGACGAATGTTCAGCAAGTGCGATCGCACAGTTACAGTGGAAACGCCGTCTGCAGCAGTAGTTTCTTCGTACATGTACTTGAACGTGTTTCTGGAACTTGGCGATTTGCGATCATAAATCACTCTAATCATTTTGATTAGGTTGTAAGACATGGTGTACTTGTAGTGTTATCAACCACTTGCACGCCCACATCACTGCTATAGTTTGGTTTGACTTTGCTGAAAGCGCACTTATCGTAAACTTGGCAATGCTGTGATAGGTGGAACGTCTTAATCCCGACACCAACCGTGGCGAATATCTGACATCTCATCTCTTGTTGCAGCTGCCCCGAACCCCGTCACTGGTCAGGGCTACGAGCCCGCCGAGCCCGCCAAGAAGTCCACCAGCCCGCAGCCGGACACCCCCCGCCGCCGCATCCCGCCCGGCGGCTACTCCAGCCCCCTCTGGTGAACGGCGTACGGAGACAAGACACCTGGCGGCCGGGCCCGGAAGCTCAGGTCTGGCCGCCGCGCCGCGCCGCGCGACCAACGTGAGAGAAGTCTGCAGGATCGCGGCGGCTCCACGGTCAACTAAATCATGTTCGATGTGTTTACTAGATCATAATACACCTCGCACCTCTACTGTTATGTAGTGGCTGCTGGAAGTGTAGTGGTAAATTCGCAATAATGTTAGGGTGAATCCGCCGAAATCGCTTGGGTTTATATCTCACGGCAGGTTCTAAATGTGCGTGCACCAAGGTGTGCCAGTGTGAGTGTTTCTCTCACCAATATGATGTAATTCCGTGGTAATTTACGTCATTTTGGTGAAAATCGGAGGTGTTTGTAGTGTTGGATTAACTTCTCCGTTCCTTTTGTATGAATACATGCTTTTATATGATGCCACTGTTTATATATTAGGCTTGAGTATGAAGATATACATCGAAGGGTGTGTGTTGTGGGCCTCTTCCAGCACAGAATCCAGCCAGTCTGACGGGGTTACTTGAAAATAGCAGGTTGCAGTAAACGACTGGTCAGAAGGAGCTTATTAAGCCCGCTGGATGTCTTGCTTGGTGGCTGAATAAAACGCATTGATTTAATTATCTGCAACACGTGAAGGCCAACGCTTTACGTTAGACAAGAATTGCTCAAACATTTAATTGATGCACATACACAAAATTTACGGGAAACCTTTCTCGCAGTGTGGAAAGTACGGTTTAAACGTTGAGGACATCAGGGCTGTTTTGTTCTTGTCATCAAATAAAAGTAAATCAACGTATGCTGTAAATAATCATGCAGTCTCATAAGCCATAAGTGGGACGCTCCACAAGCCTCGTCCCGTTCCCTATACAAACCAGTCAAAAGACTTATTTCATATCTGATGTTACATGATGATATGACCCGTTTCATAAAACCATGTGATACAAACATGATCGACTATGAACATCTCTGTTATTTTGAAATTGGTCCAAATATTGCCGGTCCATGGCTGTGGAGCAAGGGCTCACAGTGAACCTGCTGCAAAAAAAATCAACAATATTGCATGATGAATGCAGGGCGCTAAATATTCCCAAGTGTCTGCTGAATAGTTAGAGACATAACTATATGTGGAGAACGGTCATGTGACGCATTCGTTTTCGTACCGAAAAGGTTACATCAACGCATTATCAAACGAAATATTGACGTAAATATACACGATTATTTATTTATTTATTTGAGTTTTAAGCAGTGCCGACTCCTCATGTAAATGTGCGCACACAAACGCTTTTGTTGGGTCGGGAACCGAGCGAGCTGACCAGTCACCATCATAGGGAAGACAGGGTTGTGCGTTGGCTCGGGCTGCTCCTTGACCCTCGCCCTAAGGGAGCTTTTTTCACCTTCGCCCTACGGGGGGAGCTGACAGGCCCCCTGTTAACTTCCAAACCAAGCAACTTAGAGCAATGCGGTGAGTACCAGCATGTTGCCTGTCATGAGAGGAATCTAACAGTATGCGATTTTTAGGTTTCAGGTCAACGGATGACCTTCCAGGTCAAGTGAATGACCTCGGATTTACCACGTCCAGAACAGCGATTTTGCTATTCAGAAAACCTCAAAATTCGAAATTGATAAATATAAATAAAAAGGCATGTTCCTAGACCAGTTTTGGCTCAGAGATACAGAAAAGGTAATGATTTGTTCGCATCTTGTCAAAAAAAAAGTCAAAAAAAGTTATTTTAAAAAATGACGGCATCAGTTTCTCACACTTAGGGAGCCATCACTCAGTCAGAAATGAAGATATTGCTTTGAAATTTGGTATGAGTATTGTCCATACTCAGTTTTCTCACATATATTACGTTTTTTGATATCTCAGAAAATTTTACTTTTGTGGGGATTTTCCCAATTTTTTTCTTATTTGAGGGGTCAAAAACCCAAAATTTTGCAAATCTGGTATTGCCATTTTAAATAGAATGCCATTTTGTATCTGGTGAATTGCGTTTGCAATTTAAAAAAAACTATTTTCTACGATTTTTCAAATATTTCTAATTTTTTACCAACATGACGTCATCAAAACGTCATTATTTCCCAAATTTCTTAACCAATTTCAAATAAATTTTTACAGCCTACTTATAATTTATGTAAACTCAGCTACCGAAAAATTCAGCAAGATGCACTGTATGTGTAAAAAGTTATTCAAGAAAAACCTCAGGGGGTGGGGGCTGTCGGGCCCCCCCCCCCCCGTAGGGCGAGGGTTAACCCGCGACTTACTGGGGGGGCTATTTTTTGCCCCCTCCCGTTATTTTGCAATAACTCCTAAACGAACACCGGTATCGTCACTAAACTTGCAGTACCTTCTCTCACATCAATTCTACACATGTTGGCAAAAATAAAAATTTGAGGTTATGATAGGTCAGCCGAGAATGACGTCAGAGTGACGTCATGTTCTTCGGTTTTTGTTGCAAAATAATGGTTTGTGGAAAACGCTGTCAAAGGTACAATGTTTAATATAAACTCAATTGTCTTACATAAAATTACTGAAAATAGACCAGGCTATCAAACTGCTATCTCGGATTTTTGAGTTTTTATCATTCAAAATTTTGAGAAATCCAAATACATTTTTTTTAAAACAAAATTTTCAAGAAAAAATCCGAAATATCCAAAAACCGGAATATATGTGATCGAGACGTGTTTGGGGAATAAGTGTACTAAATTTGAAGTCGATATCTTCAAAAATGACTGAGGTATGACCTTTAAATAACAAAAATCGACCACCTCTCACAGCATTACTATGCATAAAATGCATTTCCATTTTTGTTTTTTACTTCTATTAATATGGAACAAACAATGTTCTAAAGTCATTTTTCGCGTTCTAGACGAAAAACAAACCCATAAACATGTGTTACAACGCCTAATGACCGTAATCTGCAGTTTGACCTCGTGATCTCCGATGACCTTGACCTGACCCAAGGTTATAAACAGCTTAGAAAGGTACTTAGAAGTGTCAGACAGACGAATCATACCGATTTATCGACTGCCTATGCGCTTAATGTCGCAATTTTGCGCGACAATTCCATCCATCGAGACCTTTTGACACGGTCAAACATTTTGTACTTGACCTGACCTGTGACGTCATCGGTGACCCCGAGGTCAACAATATTAAGAATCCCTCGATAAATTTCCCAGGGATATCGAATTCCGTTTGAATTTTTACATTCGGTCCAGTAGTTCCGGAGATCCTAGGGGGGCAAAAAATAGCCCCCCCCCCCTCCCCCCAGTAAGTCGCATTATGAAATATACCCCAGTATTTCGCGGGTTAACTCGACAACGCAGAATTTCAGAAACTTATTGCGATGTTTTTACGACATGAACATTTTTGTATGCAAATTTTCAGCGACATCAACCGAGTAGTTGCGAAGAAATAAGGTTCTGAAAACCATGGCTGCGTTCGGGCCGCTCGTACGTATGTAGATTTTCCCGCTAGTTGACGGAAGACCTCGAGTCCGCTCGGTAATTATCTCGGTAGATATCCAGTAGATATATGAGTTTGCCAGTGTGATTCTGTCTATCCTCGGAACAGCGAAGTTCCTGATAATATTTACATGCTAATCTTTCACGCGCCTAACCGTCATTTGTCTACTTTGGCAGAAGCATAGTGAGGCATACAAGGAACAAAATGGAAAATTGAAGAAAAAAACGGCACTGTACAAGGCGATGGTTACTGTGTGGGGTGTTGCATTCGGTCAATAAAAGGAGAATATACCCGAAACAATTTTGGCTTTTAATTATTTTTTTATCGGAACAATTTGAGGATAAGGTGATATGTTAATTATAATGATGTTATTCCTCAGCACACTGAACTCGCTATTTTTAGTACAATCGGAAAGCCTGATATCTCGCATTTTATGCAATCTTATACCTTGGCTGAAACTTTTTGTTTGGTACAAATGTATGAATAAAGAAGCAATGTTATTGTAAATGTGAAGCATTTTGCTCCGTGTCCCGTGGCTTCCACTTCGTTATTATCTAGGGATCATTATATCATCTAAGGATTCTCCTCTCTGTGTTTTAGCTACTGTATCATGTGTTTAAATACGGTATTTGTACGGCGA
This sequence comes from Chirona hameri, assembly GCA_036785665.1. Classification (NCBI taxonomy): domain Eukaryota; kingdom Metazoa; phylum Arthropoda; class Thecostraca; order Balanomorpha; family Balanidae; genus Chirona; species Chirona hameri. Next base: position 30,441 of record JAXIVJ010013687.1, read on the forward strand.
TAATCTGTAGCCTATTTCACAAAGCAAAAAAGTTTGTAATTACACAGAATTTCTTTGTAATTACAAATAATTTTTACACATGTTTGTAGTTTGGATTTCACAAAACCTCAGGGCAGTAAATCTCAATTTACTATTTACAAACTACTTTACAAAGATATTGTTTGTAAAAATATTTGCAATTGCACATGTTCTATTTCTCAAAGGTTGACGGAAGTGAGGAAATGTTTGCAATTACAAACTTGTAATTCCAGTGGGTCAGGGGTTCTGAATTTCAGAAACTGCATTGACAGTTGACATTGTTTGACTGTTCAGGTTATTTTCTTGGTGAGGTTGTTACGTTGCCGAGGTTGTTAGGGTAATGGTTTAGTTATGCTGCCCAAAAAAAAATGGTATAGCTGCCCAAAAAAAGTTATTTCCCGAGAGATTCGAACAGGGATCCCAGTGCACCTTACCGATTGCGCTGTGAGGGGCGCCTCCGCGCGGAGAACCCACTTGGCGATAGAATTGCAGCGGTCAACGATGTCTTGTGCAATGTGCAGTGAACCTTCACCCTTTACGAGGTAGGAAATCGGCTAGGTTAGGTGAACAAATGGTCGAGAAATTCAACGACCTTTCTTTTAAGAGTAGTTCTGTTGTTATGCTCCGCCACCTGGTGAATGGTCAAATTCTGTTTACTCTAACTGCTTATCAAGATGTATTTTTACGATCAGGGTTTGCATTCCGATGAAATGTTAATTAAAAGATTATTCCCCCTATAACTAATTTTATATTGAATAAAAAATAAACCACAATGTAAATATTTGTTAAATTAATTTGTTAACAATCAAATTATTTGTCATTAGCATCAAGTTTAATACAAACGTTCTTGATTTCAAGCTTTCTGCTGTACAAACATTTGTGTTTACAATTTTCTTTACAATCGGTAATTCAGAAGTGGCGAATGTTTGTGAAATGTCTTTTTGTGAGGTTTGCAATATTTGCTTGCGTTTGTAATCGCAAACATGTGTAATTACTAACTTATTTGTGAAATAGGCCTCTGTTTGAGACAGTTGCCTGCAGAGACAGTCCTTTATATGTGGCCTCCCTATGGCCTCCCATTTTTTTTATATATTTTTTTATAATAAATTTAGTCCGAATGTTTTGTATGGATGGATTTCCGAGGTCAGGACCCACGCTAAGCAGAGCTTGTTGCGCAGGTCCTGAACTCACCACCCGATCGCGCAATTCCTGTTGGCCGGCAGAATTTAGAGACGAAAGTTTTACGTGCCCGACATACCTGGACACGGTCCGCCCTGCTCACTGACGTCACCTGACCTTGAGTGCGACCGCTGCCACCGGCCGCCCCAGTCAGGAGCAAACAGCGAGCGCCGAAGCGACTCGAACCCGAGCTGCCACACCGGGATAGGTCAGAAGTCCAGCGCTCTCCCACTGAGCTACAGGGGCGGATATTGGTCAAAGTCTTACTTTTTCTCGCAGTCTCAATCCAACTTCGCTGCGAAACGCGGTTGGCGCAATTCTGCCCGTGCTACTGTCTACGTCGGTATTAAACTCGAGGGAACATATGAAGCGTAAGTGGTACACCGTCAGTTGGAATACACGGACCCCGGAATCTCCGATGCTCTACGGCAGAATCACCACTGAAATGCGTTCGAGCAAATAACACGGCGTCCGTCCCCATGCATCGGATCACAGACTATTAGTGCATATAAGCAGAATGGCATCAATGACATCAGCTTCGTCGTCTCATACGGCTTTCATCAGCATCAGCAGCGAGATTCTGAAGTGCGGCTGAATCAGCGGAATGCCATTTGTTTGGATGCGATTTGGCCGGTGTGAGGGCGAGACATTCAGCACCGGCGACCTTAATGGAACTGTCACCGTAATGGATAGACCTAATGGTTCGCTGAATGTCGAGTCGTCGAACTGGGAAGAATGTCGCTCTCTCACCATGACACCCACCGACTGAACTTCAACTCCAAAATGGAAACAACCAAGTCAATAGTGTGTAACAAAAGGCCAAATGAATATATTCGTATATATGATTTGTGAGCTTGCGTAAGTTGTGACCGAGATACATACGTTTCAAATCAGTGCTCTTCAGTCATGGACGGACTCAGATATAATAGGCTCCTGATTTAAGACGGGGTGGAGTTTTTCATATGTTGTCCCGTTTCCACCAGCGCAGCGGGATTACCTGGTGGTTACATATAACCACGTTTTCATATAGCATGGCTGTCTTTGCCTTTGTCCCAATGTGCTCATTGTGTCTGTTTCTGTATCCGTGTGCGTCTAGGTTTGCGTAGTGTGAAAACATTTATTGAAACATGTTGAAAACATAGGGGTCACATAGGGGTCATAGCACATAGGATCACCTTAAATGTAAAACATTGCAGAACAAAGTTACTTTAACCAGTACCGTGCCTGGGGGGGGGGGGCGTTTGAACGCCCATGAGTTTTTGCAGGGATAGCGCCTATTCGAGCATCAATTACCTCCATTGTATGATTATTTGGCCCAGGGTCATATCAGGTCGGGTCACCAGGTCAGATCACGTGCCCCATCTCAAAAAAGTTTGCGGCCGTGCTACAGCCACAGTTTCTGACCAAACCGTTTGAAACTCGCAGGATTTAATTAAACCACAAGTATGTACAAGTCGTAGGTATATCTCAGATTTGTATATCAGTGACCTAATGTCAGGTCGATCCTCCTCCCCATCATGAATCAATGGGAAAATATATATGCTTCCTTTTCAGAGAATGCCCATTAGATACGACCAATTCTTTCAAGATCATCTTATAATAGGTCATTCTTAAGGAGCCAGGTACAATGTTTGCCCAGTAACCCCTACAAGGTCATCTGAGGTCACTTGAGGTCACCAAAACTTAGTCAATAATTTATGATTCAATCAAGATAGAGAGGTGAAACTGACACCAGTATGTTTATCTCGTTGAGACACCTCCGAATATGTGCATTATGATCCACCTGGATCACCACATGACCTTGAATGACCTTGCCCTGAGGTCAACTTTCAAATTTGATATAAACCAATCGCAATAGACATGGTTCGAAGCGCATGGACGAGACGAACACAATGACATTAAAGGGAATAGTTCACCTTAACAGACACGGGCCCGGGAACGATTTTAAAGTTTGGGGGGGGGGGGGGGGGGACGAAACCCAATTTAATTGTTTGCGCAATCTTCTCCCTTCTCATCTTGGTGTACCTTTTCGTTCAAAAATTTTCCTCATTGGAAAACCGAAAACACGGTTCGAAAGCTCATCAAAAAATCACTTTGAAACGATTTCATTTTTTGGGGGTTCAGGTCAATATTGAGGTCACCAGAAGGTCATCAAAGGACTCATCAGAGGGTCATAAAATTTTCCAGTTTTAGGACTTCGCTCCAGAAACCCCCAAATATCTCGGGATTTTTTTTCTCTCTCGGGGTTAGCTAGGAACAAACGGGAAAACAAACAATCGAAGGTCTTGAAATATTCAATCATACAGTGTCATCAAATGTTATCTCAAGGTTAATAGTTTTAGGCTCCAGAGGTCATCAAATGTCAAAAGGGCTATTTATTTGGCAAAACGTTCGCAAATAACTTTTTACCTAATAAAGATACGATAATGGTTTTGACGCCATCGTGAATTGAGCTCGTCAACGCGCTTCCAATCACATTAATTTGACCAGTTTAGGTCCAACTTAGAAATTTGACCGCCAGGTCAAGGTCAAGTGGCGACCCAAGTAGATCATGTTGCATATTTGGAGACGTGTCTCGACGAGACAAACACATTGATTTCAGTTTCACTTCTTTATCTTCATTCTATCGAGAGTTATTGACACACAAAGTGTTTGGTGACCTCAGCTGACCCTCGGCTGAACCTGTAGGGGTCACTGAACAAAAATTTAACCTTAATCATCAATAATAGCCTATGATAACATGATCCAGAGGAATTGGACTGATAGCATGCGTATCCTCGGGAAAACGAAACATTTTAATATTTTCCATTGACTTATAATGGGAGGTCACGAAATTGACCCGACCGGCGACCTTAGGTCACCGATATACAAAATATTAGATATAGAATTGTAGGTACCTATGGCCTGATGAAATCCTGTAAGTTTGAAACCGATCGGCCCAAAATTGTGGCTGTGGTACGACCGCAAACTTATTTGGAGGTGGGTCACGTGACCTGACCTGAGATGACCTGTGGCCAAGAATTGCACACAATGTGGGTAATTGATGCCGGCCAGGTGACGGCGGCTGAAACTTCGGCGATGTGCGCCGTGCGCCGTTTTTGAAACGGCAAAAAACGGCGCGCCGCCGTTTTTTAGCTATCCTCGAAAAACCTTAGGGGGGTCTAAACCCCTAAGGTTTTTGCTTTCTATGTTAACCCGCGCCGTGTCGGGGGTGGGGCACCCCCGACACGGCGCGGGTTAACATAGAAAGCAAAAATTATGAAAAAGTGGGGGTCATGCCACCCTCGTTTACTACTATGAACCGTATGCCTTTGTAAACCCGCCTGTCGTCTGATAAAATACTCTTACCTGACGCCTGCCGTTTGTTTTTCTTGAAGAAGCCCACCAGTGTGGGCTGCACTGACCGCTTCATAACCGTATCACGGTAACCTACGACATTTACGATGACTCTTGCTTGCAATTGCCGCCCCGTCGGCAGAGACAGAGAGGACAGCTAGAGGGCCGCACGCCAGTTTGACTACATCCGTAACGTTGACGTGGGATAAACTTATAAACAAAATGCAGCAGATGTTTATCGCCGTCAGTGCGTTATTTTAACGATGACGCGCCAAGCAGACAACTGCTACCAAATGCACTGCTACCAAAGTTTTCCATTATATCTCATAGAACACAATGGAAAAAGGAAAAGGAAGGAAAATAAAGGTATACGATACTGCTATAAAGGCAAATATATATAATAATAATACTTATGACATGCTATAAAATAAAAATAAATAAAATGAAAGTGACAGAAGGAGGTTTACATATTTTATATAACTTTTTGTGAAGAAAATTGAAAGAGCTCATTTTTAGGGAAACTTCTGCTCACTAAAGTTGGGGAGGGGCGCCGCCTCGGCCCAGATGTTGGGGGCAAGCACCCCGGCTCCCCCCCCCCCCCCCCTGTTCCCGGGCCCCTGTTGACAGATGTCTTGATAGTTGGCAGTAAGCTAAAGCTAAAATCTTGAGCTAAAAAAATCATCTTGAGCTAAAAAAAATACGAATATGACTTGGGTTTGGACCATAGATGGATACCTGTGGAGAAAAAGGAAGTTTCTCTTTGTATGCCACGTGACGCCATACAACACCAGTGGTTGTTATGGCTCCTCCTGGCGCCTACTACATACAGTCTCTGACAAGGGGCCGCCGCGCCGCGCGGGCGGCTGAGCGGATATTAGCGATGCGTCGTGATCAGAGACTACGTGCCAGAGAGTGTAGCAAAAGCCCCAGATGTAAGGGCACCAAATCAACCAATCAGCGATGGGAGATACGATGCCTACTGCCGTGCGCAAAGGAAGAACCACGTATGCCACGGTTTCGGGCGATTGATATACGTGGTTCTTCCTTTGCACGGCATGACTCGTCCGGGCTTCTAGGACTCCGGTAAGCCAATTTTAATTAATTAAGGGGTTTCCATGAAGATGTGAAAGCTTCTCAAGTATATTTTCGAGCATGGAGTACAGCTTGGCTATCTCAACTCAAAACCCCATTGAGAAGGTGAACAGTTTCCTCATTGTTACATTAAACATAGCATTATAATGGCAAACATTATATTTATATGACCTTACAAAATTACTATTCAAGTTTTAGTTAATTTATATATCTTGTATATGCATTTTCGGCCACGGGCCATGATTACATATACAAAAACAAAGATGAATGACATAAATATGACATATAAATATAATGTTCGACATTATATATATATATATATATATATATATATATATATATATATATATATATATATATATATATATATATATATATATATATATATATATATATATATATATATATATATATATATATATAT